>PVIU01025357.1:0-23852 GCA_004026605.1 Ondatra zibethicus
TCAAGAATTTCCTCAATCCTTTCAAATCTGTTTATCACTGCCTTTTGCAAGGTCTGGATCTCTTGTCCAGTATTGTGCTCTAATGCCCTCATTGAGGACTCTAAAGCATGAAGTCTGTCCATTAGAGATAATGTCTCATCTTTGGACATAATCTTCATTGAAATCATATTACCTTCTTGCAGAGACATTCTATCAGTCAGTCTGTCATACCCCTTTGACAGAGTCTGATTAATACATTCAACCGTGCAAATCCTCTCCAATAACATTTGAGCACCCAGTGTCATGGACTGAGTCATATGTTCCAAATTACCTGTTTCCTTCTCCAGAGTGCTGAATCTTTCCTTAAATGAATTATTAGTAAGTGTTAAGCCAGCTGTTTTATCCTCCAGAATGTTAAATCTCTCCTTAAGTGAATTATTATCAGTCTGTACCTTTTCCAAATAAATCTCAGTTGACTGAAAATTGTTAGTTAAGCTGAGCGTTTTCTTTTTGAGATCTCCAATTTCTTTTCTAAGAAGCCTGGATTCAGCTTGTAAAGAGTGTATCATCCTATTCTTCTCAAGGCAGACTTTTACAAAAAAGGTACAGAATACAAGAAAAAAGGTGAATCCTAGAAATGGCCCTGTATGGAGAGCTTCATATGAGTCTTGGAAGACCTCATACATGGTGTAAGTGAAAAAGCTATCTAAGCCTCGAATTGTCAGGTTATCACACATTGTCAATTCTCACCTGTGGCGTTTGAAGCAGGTGTAGTAACCGTTTCTTGCCAGTAGGTGTCGCCAGTTGTGGTGGCGCAGTGCACTTGAATTCACGTGCTCAGTTCAGATTCTGAATGTCCAACAGTACAGAAACGCTGTGCCGGCTATGTTGTGGTGCCTCCTGTGCCCAGAGATGGCGGCACGGAGGAGGAGGGAGGGATGAGCAGAAAAGCCCGCAGCTGGTGAAGGCGCAGAAACGGCCTGTGTCCAGCAACGCAGTATCCCGGCGGGAGCCTGGAGGGTGGGTAGGATCTTAAGCCCGAGAGCTTATTGTGACCCTAAAACCCACGTTGGCGCCAGATGATGTCGAATTATCAAGTCGGCACAAATCAATAACCAAGCTAGCTCAATAGAAACAGGTATTTTTAATGAAAAGAAGAAAGGGGAGCTCACTCTACCAAAGTCGCGATCCAATCCCTCTGGCGGACACCGCATGGAGAGAGCGCGTACCTGAGTTCTCTCGATTTTCTACCTGGGGTCCCAGTAGCCACACCCCAACTTGATGTGATTGGCTAGTGGCTCTTCCCCTATCATTACCAGTGTGAGCCGCCTCCAATCTGAGTGCAGGAAGAGAGAGTGCTGGGGTGCCAAAGCCCTACCAAGGAAAGGGCAATCTTGCGGGGGTGGGGGGCTGGGGTAGGGGTGCAGTGTCCTGTGGAACAAAGAGGCCCGCGGGGATCTTACCGCCAGGTGGGCACAGCCTTACCAGTGTGAGCCGCCTCCGATCTCAGCACAGGAAGGAGAGTGCTGGGGTACCAAAGCCCCACCGAGGAAAGGGCGATCTTGCGGGAGGGAGGGAGGGTTCAGGGTCCTGTGGAACAAAGAAGCCCATGGGAACCTTACCAGTGTGCACCTCCGATCTCCTGGAGGTAATTTTTTAGCTAATGTTCTTTCTTCCCAAGTTGGTGTCAGGTTGAAAATAAAAACAGTATACCCAGTTTTTTAAACTGTGTTTTTTTTTTGGTGTGTGTGTGTGTATGTGTGTGTAATACAGAAACAGACAGACACAGACAGAGAGACAGACAGAAAACTAGAAATAGAAGGAAAACACAAAGAGCAAACTACCAGAGTTGGTTTTCTACACCCACCATGTTGGTCCCAGGAAGCAAACAAGGTTTCAAGATTCTCAGCAAGCAATGTTACCTACTGAGCCAACAAACAATCTGACCACCACACAACCATTTTTATAAAATATATAAAGATGCACATATTTCAACTCAAACAATGTAATTGTATATGGTTACAGAGAAAACACTTGATGTGGGATTCCCTCTGTATACTATGAATATGTTTTATTAAAATAGGTTATTAAAGATGCAGTTTAAGCCAATAGCTTAGTATAGTAAAGCCAGACAAGAAATCTGAACAGAGATATAAAGAGAAAGTAGATAGAGTCAGGGAGATGTCATGTAACTGCTGAAAGAGAAAGATGCTGGCCACCAGCCAGAACCTTACTGGAGGGTCACAGCATTGTGGCAATACACAGATTAATAGAAAAGGGTTAATTTAAGATGTAAGAGTTAGCTAGAAATATGCCTAAGCTATTGGCCTACAGTGTTATAATTAATATAGTTTCTGTGTCATTATTTGGGTCTGTGCAACTGGGAAATGAATGAGCAGTCTCTGCCTACAAATGGCACAACAACATGGGCTGACTACATCCACATAAAGCCTGAGAGAGCTTGAGAAGATATTCTAGATACAAAAAAAAAAAAAAAAAAACAGAGTTAAGCATGACTTCATAGTCATAGCATTTTCTTAGTGGACTATGTTTGCCAGAAGCAAACAGAGTCACTTTTCCTTTAAGAGAAGTATTCCCAACTCAACAGTATCAGCAAAAACTGTGTGGCTCCTTTAAAAGGGCCTCCTGGTTTGTGCTAGTTGCAAGAACAGTTCCAGCTCTTTTAGGAGGCTGAACACTGGAATGGGGTTTGTGGGCAGTGGGCTGTAATTTACCTGGTGGCAATATGGGCCAACTGCTTCCCAGAGTTGAGTGGTGAGGGCGAAGATCCCAGGGTAACTCTTGACATATTAAAAGCCTGAGAGAGGTGAAGCCAGCACCCAGGCCACTGTAACCAAGCAGCTTACTATTTTAAAAGTGCTTCTGGTCATAAAATGATTACATATAACCAATAAAGACAGATTCAGACCAAACTAAACCTCTGAACAAGTCATACTGTTTTTAAAAATGGACATAGGCTTGAGAGAGAAGAAAAAGAGTATAGACAGTTATAAAAAAACAGATTAGTTTAAAGAATAAAGTGAAGTATTTATTATGTTTAAGTATGTTCAGTTTATCCCTGCTCTCTGAAAGACCTTCATCATGAAGGGATGTTGTATTTTGTCAAAAGATTTTTTTTGGCATCTAATGAAATGATCATGAGGTTTTATGTTTCAGTTTGTTTATATAGTGAATTACATTTACAGATTTTCATATGTTGAACCATGTCTGCATCTCTGGGATAAAGCCAACTTGATCATTGTGGATGATGGTTCTGATGTGTTCTTATATTCAGTTTGCCAATATTTTATTTAGTAATTTGCATCAATGTTCATGAGTAAGTTTGGTCTGTAATTCTCTTTCTTAGTAATGGCTTTCTGTGGTTTGCATTCAGGGTAATTGTAGCCTGATAAAAAGAGTTTGGCAATGTTCCTTCTGTTTCTTATTCTTTAGAATAGTTTGAGGAATATTGATATTAGTTCTTCTTGGAAAATCTTATACAGCAAGCCAAAAGCCAACATCAAACTAAATGGAGAGAAATTCACAGTGATCCCACTGAAATCAGGAACAAGACAAGGTTGTCCACTCTCTCCATATCTATTCAATATTTTTCTTGAGGTCCTAGCTAGAGCACTAAGACAACAAAAGGAGATCAAGGGGTACAAATCAGAAAAGAAGAAGTCAAATCCCACTATTTGCTGATGACCCCAAAATGACCCCAAAAATTCTACCAAGGAACTTCTACAACT
Organism: Ondatra zibethicus; assembly: GCA_004026605.1. Taxonomy (NCBI): domain Eukaryota; kingdom Metazoa; phylum Chordata; class Mammalia; order Rodentia; family Cricetidae; genus Ondatra; species Ondatra zibethicus. Next base: position 3,729 of record PVIU01025357.1, read on the forward strand.
CATAAACACTTTTAGTAACGTAGCAGGGTACAAGATTAACTCAAAAAATCAGGAGCCCTCCTTTACACAGATGATAAATGGGCTGAGAAAGAAATCAGAGAAACATCACCCTTCACAATAGCCAAAAACAGCATAAAATATCTCGAAATAACTCTAACCAAACAAGTGGAAGACTTGTATGACAAAAACTTTGAATCTCTGAAGAAAGAAATTGAAGAAAGCACCACAAAGTGGAAAGATCTCCCATGTTCCTGGGTAGATAGAATTAACATAGTAAAAATGGCAATCTTACCAAAAGCAATCTACAGATTCAATGCAATGCCCATCAAAATCCCAGCAAAATTATACACAGACCTCGAAAGAATGGTACTCAACTTCATATGGAAAAGCAAAATACCCAGGATGACAAAAACAATACTATACAATACAGGAACTTCTGGAAGCATCACAATCCTTGACTTCAAACTCTACCACAGAGCTATAGTACTGAAAACAGAAATGAGGACCAATGGAACCAAATAGAAAACCCAGATATTAATCCACACATCTTTGAACACCTGATTTTTGACAAAGAATCAAAAAATATTGAGTGGAAGAAAAGAAAGCATATTTAACAAATGGTACTGGCATAACTGGATATCAACATGTAGAAGAATAAAAATAGATCCATATCTATCACCATGCATAAAACTCAAGTCCAAATGGATCAAAGATCTCAACATAAAGCCAGCCACACTGAACCTTTTAGAAGAGAAAGTGGGAAGTACACTTGAATGCATTGGCATGGGAGACCACTTCCTAAATATAACCCCAGCAGCACAGACACGGAGAGAAACAATAAATGGGACCTCCTGAAACTGAAAAGCTTCTGTAAAGCAAAGGACACAGTCAACAAAACAAAACGATAGGCTACAGAATGGGAAAAGTTCTTCACTAACCCCACATCACACAGAGGGGTTGATCTCCAAAGTATCCAAAGAACTCAAGAAATTGGTCATCAAACGAACAAATAATCCAATAAAAAAAATGGAGTACAGACCTAAACAGAGAACTCCGAACAGAAGAAACTAAAATAGCTAAAAGACACTTAAGGAAATGTTCAACATCCTTAGTCATCAGAGAAATGCAAATCAAAACAACTCTGAGATTCCATCTCATACCTGTAAGAATGGCCAAGACCAAAACACTGATGACAACTTATGCTGGAGAGGTTGTGGGGTAAAGGGAACACTTCTGCATTACTGGTGGGAATGCAAACTGGTACAGCCACTTTTGATGTCAGTGTGGTGATTTCTCAGAAAATTAGGAAACAACCTTCCTCATGACCCAGTAATACCACTTTTGGGTGTATATCTAAAGTAAAGGATGCTCGATCATGCCACAAGAACATGTGCTCAACTATGTTCATAGCAGCATTGTTTGTCATAGACAGAACCCGGAAACAACCTAAATGCCCTTCAACCAAAGAATGGGTAAGGAAAATGTGGCACATTTACACAACAGAGTACTAGACAGCAGAAAAAAAATAATGACATATTGAATTTTGCAGGCAAATGGATAGAGCTAGAAAATATAATTTTGAGTGAGGTTACCCCAGACACAGAAATACAATTTTCACATGCACTCATTCATAAGTTGTTTTTAAACATAAAGCAAAGAAAACCAGTCCACAAATCACAATCCCAGAGAACCTAGATGAAAATGAGGACCCTAAGAAAGACATACATAGGTCTAATCTACATGGGTAGTAGAAAAAGACAAGATCTCCTGAGTAAATTGGGAGCATGGGATCTTGGGAGAGGGGGAAGGTGAGGGGAGAGGCAGGGAGGGGAAGAGAGAAAAATATAGAGCCCAATAAAAATCAATAAAAGAAAAAAATCAAAGTCTTTAAAGAAACACAGTACAGACACAGATTAAAGGAGTTAAAAAAAATAAGCCACATCAGGATGGAAAATGCACAGAGAGTCTGGATTATGTATATTATTGTGTTTTCTCTGAATTTTTACTGTGAATAAGCTAAGTACAGAGAGACATTTCACTGTACAGGCTGCTAAGCTAAACTAACATATATATATGGTATCTTGACTTCAAAAGGATATATTGCTTTAGAAAAGAGGTACTGCTTTTCTTCCACAGAGAATAGAAAGCTATGGATTCTTTAACAACTGATATGGGTTGATTAAACAAGATCCCCTAAAGCAATGGCCCAGATGGTCCAACATTCATAACAACTTCTGGACTACTGGCTGATATGGACCTACCACCCAGGATACCCCATAAAAGACCCAATTAATAGTGCCCCCAATTAGTAGGAAGTAGTCTAGAGAACAATGCCCCAAATTCCTAAATAATTGTTTATAAATGTTTCTTTACATTTAAAAGGGGATATGCTATAGAAATGAATACTTTGCAGTGGTATGGATCTTTGTTTATTGATATGAATTTAGGTCAATTTTATTATATGTGTATTTCTGCTCTTGAGTAAGGTACTGTGTTTGTGCAGCTCATTTAAAAATGTAATGTATAATTAAGAAATAGAGGTTAATAGATAGTAATCCATAATAGTCAATCTTGTAGTAATATTAGATAGGATTTCTAGATGTACAGATATATTTCAGATGGATACTATTCTTCAAACCTTTCAAAGACTAATATGGCATTTAAATGTTTTAATAACTTAGAATTTATCATGACAATGAGACACATTTGCTCCTGGCAGCACCAGTTTACTTCAAGAGGATGATCGGCATTTAGGAGGCTCTTTATAGAGTTTGCTAGCCATTTGGGCAAGAAACTGGTGTAGGAGGTCCTTCTGTATTTGTGTTGCTTTCATTTGTTAATAAAGAAACTGCTTTGGGCCTGGTGATAGGGCAGAACTTAGGTAGGTGGGAAAATAGAACTAAATTCTGAGAGGAAAAATTAGAGTCAGAGAGCCACTATGGAGACACCAGGTCAGACATGCTAAATCTTTCCCAGTAAGCCACGACCTTGTGGTGAACAGAAATGGGTTAAATCAAGATGTGAGAGTTAGCCAATAGGAGGCTAGAGATAATGGGCCAGGCAGTGTTTAAACAAATAAACTTTCTGTGTGGTTATTTCGGGTGTAAGCTAGCCAGGCTGCGGGACACAGCCTGTTCCTCCTACAACAAGAAACTGCTCTTGCCTGGACTTATTGATGGTATATTATATGAATTGGACATGCAGGACCCACAGAAAAATAATTGTTGAACTTGCCTACAGGTGAAACAGTCCTCCAGGGTTCCTGCTTCATGAAAGAGTCTGAAAGACATTCTGCAGGACATGGAAAAAGTGACTGAGAAACTGTCAATATAGGTAGAAATGTCTTTGAAATTTCCTGCTTCATGGAAAAGTCTACTGGATACTATGGGCCTTTAGACTGAATATGAATGCCCCAATGTTGTAGAAAAACTTTGTGTAACTGTCTAGGCAGCAAAATGTCTCTGTCAACTCTAGAGTCTTGGAAGTTGCTTACAAAGCACTTCCTGTTAACTTAAGTAATAGTATATCCTTCTGGAATCTTTGACATAGTTGAAGAATAGATAGTTTTAATTACAGTTTTCCTTAATTATGATAAAAGATAAAGTAGATATAAATATTGTAACTAATTCTTGCTTGATATATGTTTTATGTAATTTTGTTGTGTTAAAGTTAAAACTTTCCTTTTTACTTAGACAGAAAAGGGGAGACGATGTGGGATTCCCCTCTGTATGCTATGAATATGTTTTATTACAGTTGGTTATTAAAGAAGCTGTTTTGGCCAATGACTTAGCTGAGTAAAGCCAGGTAAGAAATTTGAACAGATATATATATAGAGAGTAGGCGAAATCAGGGAGATGCCATGTAGCTGTCAAAGAAGTAAGATGCCAGCCATCAGCCAGAACCTTACTGACACACCACAGCCTTATTGCAATACACAGAATAATAGAAATGGGTTAATTTAAGATGTGAGAGTTAGCTAGAAATATGCTTAAGCTATTGGCCAAACTATGTTGTAATTAATGTAGTTTCTGTGTTATTATTCAGGTCTGGGCAGCAGGGAAATGAACAAGTAATCTCTGCCTACAAATGCTAAATATTGTCTCTAGATAGATACAAACTACATTAAGACAGAATGCCTAACTAAAATTAAAGAGAGTTTAAAACCAAAATGAGAGAAGAAACAGATTTGGAAAGAACACAGGAGCAGACTCTTCCAAAGCACTGGGGTAAACAGAAGAAGAGATGCAGTGAGACATGGATCCATAAATCTTGCTCCTACCTTCTATCTTGTTCACCAGGTGACTGTGGTATGCAATCTAAAATCTAAAAGAATAGTGAGCTTTTCACAAAAGCAACCATATCAGCTACTAACACCCTGAATGTTCCTCAGCAAATGTTGATTATGTGACTGGCTTCTTCAGGCTGGTCCCTGCCTTCCTCTCTCTAGTTAAGTACACAAATCCTTCCTCTTACCTTCATGTGTGGGAGGAGTCACTGATCTTGCTTCTACCTACAAATCTCTAGTGGATTTCCACTGGGGCAACTATGGATCTCTCTTCCTGTCGTGGATCTCACCTTCTGCCCTTTGCAGTCAATTCTTGTGTACCTAGGCTAGGTTTTTCAAAGCAGCATCCACAGCATCAAAATGAAGATTAAACCCATCTCTAGAGGCACAAAATAATAGCAACAAAATTCAATGGTCAGTGCTTTTGGACTTACATTACTCCAGCTCTGTACTAAACAAAGCATACATCATGCTTCTCATTTTCACAGGTAGTCTATCCTGCAAATCACACAATATTCTTTATCACTCCAATTTCCACAGATAGAAACTAATTAAGTTTTGCAATTTTCTAATTGTTTGATTTTGAAATTAATTTGACAATCCCAAAATTCCATTTAAAGAACTTCCCAACTCTGAACTAAAGCATTTAAAATTATTTCAGTTCTATTATAAATTCATTATAAACCATTCTGTTTCTAATTTGCCTGTACGTTCTCTAAAAATGCTTACTATCAAGCTAGTAAGATGGCTTAGAAGTTAAGAGTAAATACTGCTCATATAGATGACATACATTATTTAAACTCAAAGCACCCACATCAAGAGATTCACAACCACCTAATACTCTGGCTTTAGAGGATCAAACACCCTCTTCTGGCCTCCACATTAGGTTCATGTCCACAAACCCACACAGATCACACATAATACCCATTAACTAAAAATCAAAAATAAATCTTAAAGGAAACCACCTTGCTACCAATATCAATAAGTACATCTTAAGTGGTTACTATATGAGAGGCACCATTCTAATTTGTTTGCATAGCTCTTACTTATTAGCTTATTAATTCATTTAGTCTCAAAGACTGCACTCCTTCACTTGGCAGTGAGAAGACATAGACAAAAATATGCTCAACTCACAGAGCTCATAGGATTTGAATTCCCAAAGCCAGGGTAGTGCTTTAGTTACTGCTATGAGATTGCGTGGGCCCCATGATAAATTATTGTAATATAAGGAATAATAAATAATTTTAAACATACTGTAACTGGATAGTAAAGAAAGGTCACAGGACTCTCTCACTCTCTCAAACATGTCTTTCACTTCAATAAGATTCTGTGTGGCATATATTTTAAGACACATTACTAGGGAGTTGTGCTTGAGCTCAATGGAACTAAGATGGATCTCCAACTGAGAAAACAGGACCCATCTGGTATGCTTTCATTTCTAAAATGCCTGTGATTTTATTGTACGCTAACATGAGCCCACAAAACTCTCTCACAATCGTTACTGACATTTTACTGGCAGAATACTGGCTAATCAGAGTGTCATCTATGCCAGGATTTCTTAAATTTTCTCTATTTCTACTCCTTTTCTAAAATAGAAATTATTACATAACCTTAGGCATATAGACATATGAACTAAGTACACAAATCAAACATTTACTTCAAATACATCATAAATAAAATTATCTTTAAACAATTCTTCAGTAAACACAAAAATTTTTCCAGTTATTAGAAATGAGGAGGATTTTCACACTCATTAAATTGACATATATGTTATTTTTATAAAAATAGTTTTGACTATTTGACTCTGCAAGTCTTGACTGTTTGATTCTGTAAGACTTAATGGCATCATCAATATTTTTTAGGTTACACCAGTAATTTGAATTTTTAATCACCAGTGCTCACAAATACCCCCTTTGCATACATACAGTACAAAATTGCACACATTGGTTTAGAACCATTCCAGAATTGTTGGAATGTTTGTAATAATCTAAAGCCAAAAATGCACTCAATGATTTTATATAACACTCAAGTCAGCAACTCAAGCAATAAATTTTGAAGTCAAACAGTTTAACACAAAATAATCTAATGATTTAATATTTTGATACTTACAAGCTAAAGAAAAGGAGTAGGAAAATATTTAAAGTCTTTTTGTTATGTAATTAAACTATTACACTTATATAAGAGCAGAAAATGTTGTATGCACATCACATCCCTGTAATTCATAAATTATGGTCCTCTAAACCAGTGTCCCAGACTGTATTTACTGGTGCTAAATTGTTTGAAGGAGTATGAACTTCAAAAAGTGCCTGTGTTGTGTTCAGAATGAAGGCCTCAGTGAAGTCACACGACACAGCACTGGAAAGCACTGCCAGAAACACCGTCAGCTTGCCACATGCATGATTTTGAGCTAGTTTTTTTGGTTGTATCAGCTTTTACTGTGGCCCAAGTTTTCTCAACCCTCATATTCAGTTGTAACCCACAGTTTAAAAACCTAGGTGGTGACTAATACAGAGACTCATATCTGGTTAGTGTTTAAGGAGTGTCTATGGAGTTCCTGTATCTCTAAATAGGGCTGCTACATCACAACCTTTTCCCTCTAAAGATTAGGGAACATTTCAGAAGAAGGGAAGCAAAAATTAAAGAAGCCAAAGATCCAGGAGGATTCCTTCAAAACAGTGCTTCCTAGACATGACAGGGCTGTTGTACTCATGAACCTGCACCAGATATAGTTGCTTGCAGAAGATCAAGCCAATCAACATCACTTCATGGAGTCAGAACCTCATGAGGCCCTACACTCAGAGTTGAGTAGCTACTGGCTGCTGATGGCTACTTGGGGAGAGAGAGTATATTTTCTTTAGGAAAGTGACTCATGGTAGGTTAACCTGTGCTCTAGGGGAAGGCACCACACACAGATCCATATGAGCAACACTTGTTAGACTCAGTTGGTCATTTAAAGAAAAAAAAGAGCTCATGGAGTGAGAAGAAACTGAGAGGGTGTCAGGGTAGAATGTGGGAGGAAGTAGAAGGAGCAACATGGGGTGGAATTAATTTAAATACATTGTATGAATTCTATCAAAGTATAGTATTATTAAAAAAGAAACTAGATTTTGTATTTTTAAGTTCAATTTGTGCCTCCCATTCTCTGTTAAAATCACTTTAGACAGGCTTTGCTTCACTGCACTACACCTGTATTACTAAGGTAACTCAGAAACACCTCTGGCTAAGTACCCTAGTTATGTGTGCAGTTTAACCAGGCCAGGCACTCCATCATCTCACCTGCTGTGCCTTGTCTGTATCATCTGTTGGCACTCATGTCTCACTTCCATCCTCACAGAACTCCAGTCTTCATACCTTTATTGCCTCTGTTCTGGATACATTTATCCATGCAGCTATCAGAACAAGATTCCCAACTTGTACTTATACTCTCAAAGAGTCCAAATTCATTTCCCAGAGCCCACTGAACATCCTATGCAAATTCATTACTCCATCATAAACCCAACATTTACAAGACCAAACTCCTGACTTTTCCCTCCATCAGTACTTCCACATAGCATCCTGACCATTTTAATGAAGAAAAGCCCTATGCTTCCATGGCTCATCCTTACATTATCTTTCCCTAGGCTAAACACATACAGTAAGGATTGTGTTTCACACATGGCAAGAACACAATCTTTTAAACATTTTTTGTTTTTGTTTTTGTTTTTCGAGACAGATTTTCTCTGTAGCTTTAGAGCCTGTCCTGGAACTAGCTCTTGTAGACCACGCTGGCCTCGAACTCACAGAGATTGGCCTGCCTTTGCTTCCCGAGTGCTGGGATTAAAGGCGTACGCCACCACTGCTGGCAAGATCTATCTATTTATTTACTTATTTATACAGTATTCTGCCTGCATATATGATTGCAGGCCAGAAGAGGGCACCATGGTTGTGATCCACCATGTGGTTGCTAGGAATTGAACTTAGGACCTTTGGAAGATCAGGCAGTGCTTTTAACCAGGGAGCCATCTCTCCAGCCCCTTTTAAACATTTTACAGCTATTCATTGATATATGTTATGTGAGGGCATGCCATGACACACATTTGGAAGTTATAAAAACAACTTGAGGGAGTTGATTATCTCTTCAGGAATTGAACTCAGTTCAATGATAAGCAATTTTACCTGTTGAACCATTGAGTCCTGTCTTTTAAATAAATAGAACATAATAACCAAAAAGAAATAGCTGAATGATAAATAACAGCTAATGTCAGATGTTGCATCCACATGCTAAGAAATTGTATCGTTCAAAATTTATAAGCACATATTGGTTTTAATAATTAAGAAGAAAATATTCTCTGACATATCAATTTATCAAATAAAATTATTAAAAATATATTAAGTTAAATCTTATATAACTATATTAAATAATGGTGTGGCAAACAGTGTATATAACAAGTGTATATGAAACGTAATGCAGTGATAACTCAGGCTATAAATTGTTAGTCATAAGTAAGTATATACAACTAGACATCCTCACCTATAATTTCTATGCAACAATTTTATCACATGTATGCAGCATCTGGTATTATCTATTGTTTTTGACTCATCTCAGATCTGTTACTGTTTAGTTGTCTTTGCTTTGCTTTTATTTAAAAAGTAGAGTTGGCAAGATGGCTCAGCAGGTACAAATACTTGCCAGCAACCCTGATTTTTGATCCTATGAATTCAGGCATTTTCATGCCCTGATGGAAACGTGTTTCCCATGCCAAAAAAAAAAAAAAAAAAAAAAAAAAAAAAAAAAAACAGAAGGACAGTACTTGTTTGGTTTGTTTGGAGAGGCATGGGAGAAGAGCAATTGCTTTCTAGAGATCAGTTTTTATGTTGATACTATGTCTATTTTATTCTATGGTCTTTGAAGTCTTGTCTTTCTGATCTATGTAGCCATTTTTTAAAAATATCTTTTTCATATTGAATGTACATGTCATGGGAGATGGAATTCATAAGACTCTGCCCTTCTTTGAAGGTCTATAATAGTTAGAGATGGGTAAGAGAGAGTCACATTTTCTTTAGTGAGGTAGGAGTAGTAATACATCCATGATCCTGTAAATATTCCTTCATGCATGCTCTCTAAGCATCCCAGTGAAATGCATTGGGTCAGAAAAGGAGACATCAAAGTAGAAGGAAGACTAGTTAGGAGGAGAAAGGGATCAGGTGGACTCCAAGAGAGACTTGAAAGCATGATGGGAGTTAGTATGATCCACACTTATGAAAATGTCAAAATAAAACCTGTTATGTTTAATTAATATACGTTGAAATTGTTTCAAAAGAACTAAAATAATAACCATAGAAGCCTATATAATCAGCCCATACTCCTGAGTACTGAGCTTATAGCAAAATAGATAACATCAGGCTAACTTTAAAGAAGTTCAGCCTCACTAAAGGCTTTAAAAAATTCCAGTTGTTTGGTTAATTTCATACCTTTGATTCTTTTCTCTTCATACACATCTTAATAAAGTCAGACTCTAGAATTTTCTTTTTGTTTTTTCTATTGCCATGCTTGAGGTATACTCACACTAAATTTACAAAAAGGTTATTATACTCAAACCATTTTTGTTTCCTTTTTATGCATATTTCTTTAACTTTTTTTTGCAGAGAAGTATTCTTTTATTTTTTTCCATTAAAAAAAATAAATAAAATTTTTACATTTCTTCCCCTTCTCCCAGTCCCCTCTCGCTAGTCCCCACCCCTCCTCCCTCCCCCTTCTTCCTTAAAAGAGGGAATGGTGCCCTGCCCTGTTGGAAGTCCAAGGCCCACCCCCATCCATCCCTGCCTAGGAAGGAGTGCATCCAAAAAGACTAGGTACCCAAAAAGATAATACATGCAGAAGAGATAGGTCTTAGTGTCATTGTTGATGGCTTCTCCATCTGCCCCCATTGGCCGCCACATTCAGAGAGTCTGGTTTGATCATATGCTCATTCAGTCCCAGTCCAGCTGGATTTGGTGAGCTCCCATTAGTTCGGTCACACTGGTCCTAACTTCCTTACTCATCTTCTCCCACCTTCTGCCCTTCGACTAGACCTTGGGAGCTCAGTCCATTGCTCTGATGTGAATGTGGGTCTCTGCTTCTACCTCCATCCATCGGACAAAATTTCTATGGTGGTGATCAAGATATTCATCAGTGTGACTATGAGACAAGGCTAGTTCCGGCACCCTCTCCTCTGCTGCCCAAATACATAGCTGGGGACATCCCCATGGACACCTGGGATACCCTCCAGGACCAAGTATCTTGCCAGTCCTAAAATGACTCCCTTAATGTAGATATCTTATTCCCTTCTCCAATATCCACCTTTCCTCCATCTCCACCCTCCCATTCCCCCAAGCTCTCACCAGTCCTTCTCCCTTCTCCTTCCCCCAATCCCCTTCCTCTATCCCTCTACTCCCCATGTCTATCCCCGCCCCGTGCTTCCAACTTTTGCCTGATGATCTTGTTTGCTTCCAAATTCCAGGAGGATCTGTATATGCTTTCTTTGGGTTCACCTTGCTATTTGGCTTCTCTGAGCTTGTGAGCTAAAAGCTTAGTGTCCTTTGTTTTATGGCTAGGGTCCACTAATGAGTGAGTACATACCATAATCATCTTTCTGGATTTGGATTACCTCACTCAGGATAGCGTTTTCTATTTCCATCCATTTGCATGCAAAATTCAAGATGTCATTGTTTTTTACTGCTGCGTAGTACTCTAATGAGTATATAATCCACACTTTCTTGATCCATTCTTCCCTTGAGGGGCACCTAGGTTGTTTTCAGGTTCTGGCTATTACAAACAATGCTGCTATGAACATAGTTGCACAAATGCTTTTGTGGTATGATTGGACTTCTCTTGGTTATATTGCCAAGAGTGGTATTGCTGGATCCAGAGGTAGGTTGATTCCCAATTTCCTGAGAAACCGCCACACTGATTTTCAAAGAGGTTGCACAAGTTTGCATTCCCACCAGCAAAGGATGAGAGTTCCCCTTACTCCACATCCCCTCCAGCATAGGCAATCGTTGGTGCTTTTGATTTTAGCCATTATGACAGGTGTAAGATGGTATCTCAATGTTGTTTTGATTTGCATTTCCCTGATCGCTAAGGAAGTTTAACATGACCTTAAGTATCTTTTGGCCATTTGAACTTCTTCTGTTGAGAATTCTCTATTCGGATCCTTACCTCATTTTTTAATTGGGGTATTTAGAATTTTAACGTCTAGTTTCTTGAGTTCTTTGTATATTTTGGAGATCAGACCTTTGTCTGATGTGGGGTCAGTGAAGATGTTCACCCATTCAGTAGGATGCCTTTTTGTCTTAATGACTGTGTCTTTTGCTTTACAGAAGCTTCTCAGTTTCAGGAGGTCCCATTTGTTCATTGTTGCTCTTATTGTCTGTGCCCTTGGGGTTTTACACAAGAAGTGGTCTCTGGTGCCCACGTATTGCAGGCTGCTTCCCACTTTCTCTTCTATCAGGTTCAGTGTGGTCTGATTTATGTTGAGGTCTTTAATCCATTTGGACCTGAGTTTTGTGCATGGTGATAGATAAGGGTCTAATTTCATTCTCCTACAGGTTGACATCCAGTTATGCCACCACCATTTGTTGAAGATGCTTTCATTCTTCCATTGTATAATTTTAGACTCTTTGTCAAATATGAAGTGTTCATAGGTTTGTGGATTAATATCCGGGCCTTCGATTCGATTCCATTGCACAACATCTCTGTTTTTATGCCAATACCAAGCTGTTTTCATTACTGTCGCTCTGTAATAGAGTTTGAAGTCAGGGATGGTAATGCCTCCGGCAATTCCTTTATTGGATAGGATTCTTTTGGCTATCCTGGGCTTTTGTTTTTCCATATAAAGTTAGTTATTGTTCTCTCAAGGTCTATGAAGAATTTTGTTGGCATTTTGATGGGGATTGCATTGAATCTATAGATTGCCTTTGGTAGAATTGCCATTTTTACTATATTGATCCTACTAATCCAGGAGCATGGGAGATCCTTCCATTTTCTGGTATCCTCTTCGATTTCTTTCTTCAAGGTCTTAAAGTTTTTGTCAAATAGTTTTTTTTTACTTCCTTGGTTAGTGTTACCCCAAGATACTTTATGCTATTTGTGGCTATCGTGAAAGGTGATGTTTCTCTGATTTCCCTCTCTGTTTCTTTATCCTTTGTGTATAGGAGGGCTACTGATTTTTTTGAGTTGATTTTGTATCCTGCCACTTCACTGAAGGTATTTATCATCTGTAGAAGTTCTTTAGTAGAGTTTTTGGGGTCACTTATGTACCCTATCATATCATCTGCAAATAACTTTAACTTTTATTCTTTCTGCAGTGACCTCCCTTGTGTGTGTATGTGTGTTCAGGAGCAAGTAGCATGATGCCTACATAGAAGCCATAGTAAATGTTCTTGCCTATCATGTTCGTCTTTTGGATCAAATGCAGGTCACTGGGCTTGGTGTGAAATTCTTTTACCTGCTGAGTCACCTCACTGAACCCTCCTTTTATTTTAATTATTAAAAAAATTATTAGCTTTCAAAATTTGTTTATTTGATTCTTCCCTGCTCCCCTTGTCCCCTCATACCAGATATCTCCCTTCTACTTTAATGTCACATACATTCTGTTATCTTTCCCACATTCTCCAATACCCATCCTTCCTATTCCCTATCTCATGGTCTATTTTCTAGGTTTGAAGTTTATATTGATAGGTCCATTTACTTATAAACATATGTATCTTATATGTGTGATCTGCCTGGGATAAAGAACATGAACACATAGTATTTATTCTTTTGATTCTGAGTCATCCTGTTTAAAATGTTTCCAGATTTTATTTTAGCCAGAGTGACAAAGACTGAACACAAGAAGCGACAAGCAAGGTCATGATAAGCTTCTTCCACTCATTGCTACTGGCACATGTTGAACATGTGGTCTCTTTATTAATAAAATAATGCTGCCTGCTGGGTGTTTTTGCTGATTTAAACAGACAAAGCAATGCAGTTTCCTTGATGTTCAGAATTATAAAAGCAATGTACGTAAAACCACCCTTCTCTTGCCATATAGTAACTTCTCTGGGTGAAATCTCTGTTTGATGATTCGGGATCATCAAACCAGGAAATCAAAGTACTATCCTCAGTCCATTATAGTTTTCCTCAGTTGAAAGAATTACATATTAAATACCTTTCAAGTTCTCCGCAGGAGGAGATCATACAACAGCTTTTCTGTGTATCTTTGGCTTTCATTAGAAGTCTTGTTTAAAAAAATAACATTTTAAAGAAGTATAAACTCTAGATCAACAATCTCTGATGTTAATGCAGAATTTCACAGGGTAAGCAAGTAATGGGGAATGTGACCTGGATCTGAGACTTGACTGGAAAGAATAAGAAGACAGCTCAATTAAATTAAACAATCTGCCTTTGCCCAGTGCTTTCTTAGAGTTTCCCCAAATCTTTCATAATATAAGTGGTCCCTGTTCTGAGCTCCTCAAATCTGTTCCTTTAGTAAGCAACAGTCCAATGAAACACTGATTTTTAAAGCAATTAAACTCTGGCCTTGACTTTTTTTATTTTTTGCATTAAGATGCATTTTGGTTTCACACATTTCTACTTTGCTGGCTTTGGAAAGTCTTCACCAAGGCTCATGGGAAAGAAAATATATATACTAAAAGAGACTGTGGTGTCAAAAATAAAAACCAAATCCTATATATCTATGTAAAAGCTCTAGAAAGAGTGTGATGGATTGAGTGCACATTGACACTTTATTTTTAAGTTCTTGCTGCATTAAAAAGTTTTCTTAAAGCTATAAAACTTGAGACTGGAAATACTGCTCAGTGGCTGAGAGTGCTTACTGCTCTTGTAGAAGACGGTTTGCTTCCAAGCATCCATGTTGGGGGACAGCTCACAATCACCTTTAAATCCAAGGCCTCTGATGCCCTCTTCTGACTTCAAAAGTACTGCCCTCATGTGTCAACATCCACACACAGTCACACATATGTACACATAATTTAAGAACTACCTTTAGAAAGGTATAAAACCTACAAGGATGACTACATCCTGATGTTTAGTGAAATGCATAAAATTCTCACTTGAACTTTCACCTCACCATGTATCCAGTCTCCTTTTCTTGGAATAGTTCAGTGACTTAGAGTTAATCTTTAAAGTTGCAGTCCTACCTTAAATAAGTTGTGCCACAATCGGACTTTACTTCACATATACTGACCATTGTCTTTGTTCCATTTCTGTTGCTTTGATAAGATATCCCTACTAAAAGCCACTTAAGGGAGAAATATTGATTTAGCTCACAATTCCAGGTCACAGTCCATCAGAGCAGTGAAGTCAAGGCAGTAGGAACTGGAAGCAGCAGTCACATCATATCCTCAGTCAAGAACAGAGAGAGATGGATGCATGCATGCTTCTTGCTTGTTCATCTTCAGCTTTATTTATTCACACTTATCCAGTTCAGAACATCCTACCAAGGGAATGGTGCCACCCACAGTGGGCTAGAGTATCCCAAATTTGTCTAAATTACTAAATACCACAACCTATCAACATAGTATATGATAAACTTTCCTTGCCTTCCCATGCTTACTGGATCCTACAGTTCCCTGCTGCTGTCTAACAATATAAAAGTATGCCCTAAGACATATTTCAAAAGTACAGCACAGTGTCTACTGAATGCATATATCTCTCATGTCATTTTAACATCAAAGTATCATAATTTTAACAACTGTTACCTGAAAACAGTTTGCAACAAATATGAGGAATATGTCAACACAGTGGGCTCTCCAACTAGCCATAAACAACAAAGAATAAACAGTTAAAGTTCACCTAATTCTACTACATAGAATTGATAGCAGTTCTTTTGTTCTTAATTGGATCTATTCCAGGTCTTGGATATGAAAATTAAAAATAAAAACATATTATATGGGCTGAAGAGATGGCAAGCATAATAAAGCCTTGAGTTCAAATTCACAGCCCCTACATAAGTAACCAGGCCTAGTATCAAAAAGTAGTTTAAATGGGTGGAGTTGAGAGGCCAGGATAAAGGAATGAACACAGTGAGGATAAATAACACTAAAGACTTTTTGAAAAATGCATATGGAAACCTGCTATAGTAGAGACTTCCTAAAACACACACACACACACACACACACACACACACACACACACATAGGTGTTTAAATGGAGACACAGTATAACAAGAGAACAATAATCCCACAAGACACCACAAAGCAACAATAAAAATATCAGTGCCAAGAATGGATTACTTTTTTGGGGGTTGTTGGCCAGTGAAATCCCATATGCTCCAAATATTACAAGTTATCTGTTAACCACTAGAACTTGAAGGCAAGACACTAGTCGTGAGGACAGCCATACTTAAGTCATAAAATATTACAGAGGCTTCAACCCCACTAGCTACTGCTCAGAGTGCTGGAAGGTGTTATTCCTGCTACCAGAGGAGAAAAGCTATCATCATTGTCACCTAACTGTGCACTCTTGAGCCACCACAATAATTTGTCTTCTAAGACATGCCCACTAATGAAAAAGATGCATGAACATCATAGGAGTAACCAAACACTTTCTGTTTGGATTTAAGGCTGCTTCCCAAAATGAAACCCACTACTGACTTTGCTTTTGTGGGGTGGGGTTTAGGTTTCAAGACAAGGTTTCTCTGTGTAATAGCCCTAGCTATCCTGACACTCACTTTGTAGACCAAAATGGCTTAGAACTCACTGATATTGGCCTGTCTCTGCCTCCCTAATGCTGGCATTAAAGGCATGCACCATTCCTACTGGGGCTAAGAACGAATGGCTAGACAGATCATAGGTCAAAAGAATAGCTCACTACTGTTGTTTTGCTAAATAGACCTATAATTATACCCACTCCTAATGTCTTATCATTATTCTTGAAGATCAATGCATGAGTCACCCTCCTCAGGTCACTTATTTTTTGCTGTATATGGTGATTAAAACAGAGACCAGCAATTAGTTACAGTGTAGAGAATAAGAGACTATCGAATTCCCAGGTCCAAATGGGACATCTATACTACATCAGATTTCCCTCAAGGCTCCGTGATCATTGTGGAAAAGAAGTTGGAAAAATTGAAAGAGGCAGAGGCAGCGAATGACTAAAAAGAAAGAGTTTTCCTGACACAATAATGTAGGTGCACATATACACTTGCAACTGTTCCCACAGCATGCACAAGACCTGCACCGACTCAAAGCAGTCAAAATTCCAGCATGGAGGTGGGATGTAGGCATGAAGACTTGCCCCTAGCAAGAAGAAATTTTGACAATTGGTACCTTCTGAGAGAACAGTGAGTTTTCTTTTAGGGTGTACCCCTTGGTAGGTCAACCATGGTCTGGTAGAAGTCCCCATCTCAAGAGTGTGTGAGTATTATAAATTGTATTTGATGGGGGGAAGATACAAAGTTAAGTAGGAGAGTACCTGGGAGGAGTTGTGGGGGCATGAGTATGATCAAAATACACTGTATATTTTCAAACTTCTAATACATGAAAGAAAACTATTAAACAGATTTCTGTGTGCTTATAAGTTACTAGCACCTTGTTATGTTTCAAATATGTGTGCATCAAAATATAAGTATACTTTGTATATCAAGAATATATGTGTTTCTTCTTATTCTGTATTAAGCCTGGTAAGGAAACTTAGTTATTATTTCTCAGTTAAGAATGCTGAGGCACATGGGAAAAAATAACTCTGAAACTGACACACATAATGCAGACAGAATTTGAGTGATAATCTGTCTGATGAAGTCTGTGGTCCCAGATCTATTCCCCTCTTTCTGTTGACATCAAACATGGGTCAACATTGGATTTGCTCGACCATACCCACCAGACAGATTTCTTTACACAAATTCCATGCAAAGCAATAATCATTATAAGAATAGCATTTGGTGGTGTATTTAACTTTAAAAGAACATTTATATTTGATTTATTTTATTTAATGACCTACAAAACCAATTGAGACAGTTGGTATATTTTAACATTTGCAGCATGGTTTTGAATCTCACTATTATACATGCTGAGAAGGGATTTGGCTAATCAACGTGGTAAGTCTTTTTTTCCAAATCAAAATGAGTGCTTTAGCCAGATTCATTTTCATAAATATTAAAACTAGTATTTACTGGCTTTGGGTTATTTCTCTCACAGGGCAAATCTAAGTCCAAATATTAACTTTGGCAAGACATTATTAGTTCAAACTATAGCTTAATTGCCATTTGGCTTTTTATAGAAATTGGAAATACTTTAGTTGGCCCTTTGAATTTATTTTTTTGGAGATAATAAATGTTGGTAGGAACAGCATAGAAATTATGCTAAAAAAAAAACTCAGGTGGATCTGACTCAATCAACCTGTGAGGAAGGTTTCTACTATGCCACATTTCACTGCTATAAAATCCCAGCAACAAGTAATTCCCAAGACTAATCAGACAGTAGTATTTTCCAACATTATGAATCTCTTTTATATCCAGTGGGATCTTCCCCATCAATTATACATAGAGAATCATATAAACAAGAGGCTAGAGAACCAGCCTTTGTCGTCTTTCACCAAAATAAGTGATATCAATAACATTACCTGACAAATGAAGTAATACATTCCAAACAAATGAACAGCCTACCTAAGTCCTGTCCATACTACTGCATCAATGCAAACAGCTACTGATTCAGTATCGTGTGTTTATTCCTTACTCATTTTGGTGCTGGGGAAGACTGGAAGAAAATATTTGATCCTCTGGGGCTGGATTCATGGGATATAGTGAGCTGTTTTTGAGGGTTCTGGGAACTAAACATGGGCTCCCCAAAAAGCAGCAAGTGCCCTAAGCACAGAGTTCTTTCTCCAGGCCCTGGAATGTGTGTTTTTAAACTAACCCTTTATACTGGCTTTTTTTCAGGTTTAAAAAAAATGTATATATTTTCAAATTTTAGAATGACTTTTCCTGTATCCATGTACAATGATAAATTTGTGGTGCTTTTTAGTCAATAATATAGATTTTGTTATTGTTGTCATTAATTAAATTTGTTTCTGAACAATTTAACACATGTGAAAAATGCATGCTTCCCACCGCCCCCTCTCAGTCCTTTTATCACTCCTGTCTGCCCTCAACTCCTCCCCACAAATCTCTCTTTCATCTATATCTACTTATTTTGTTTTGTGATCCATTGAGATTAATCAATGGTGTCTGTGAGGCCATAGGTTTAGAGCTATCTGTTGGAACATTGTGAGCTTCAACACTGGGCACATACTAAAGATATGATTATCCCTTCTGCAATATTGTTTAATAGTCAATAACTTAGAGATAGATGACTGAACCATTAACCCCCATCTTTATCTATTGTTGATCAAGATGTTTGTACCATCTTTTCACACTTCAGTCAAAACAAATGAGCATGTTGTTTTAGCCTTTATATTATTGTCGCTGTAATAAATAAATATGCCTGAGTACTCAAATTCATCTTAACTTTAAAATCCAACTAAGTATCTCAAGATGATTCAATGGAAATATTAACAATCAATATGGTATCCTAGGAGAGTTTACAGGATGAGCCACCATACCTCAAGATGTGCCTTCCCTTTATCTCTCTTCCTAATTTTGAGTTACTTCATCCTTCCTGAGGAACTTCCACTATTTTTAATTTTTAATATTTTTCTTTTATTAGAAAAGCATTCTATCACAACATGACGACATGAAACAAAGCTGTCCATAGGCTTTGAAATTTCCTGTAGGCTGCTTTACTGATCAAAAAGGAAAATATGATCTCATAGCCCTCAATGACTTCCCATAGATAACTTTCACTACTCATCTTCCTCCTTTCAAGTGAGCCTGAGTTATTTCTTATGGATTTTTCTCCCTCCAACATGTACCCTACTACTCCCTCCCCACGTGCAACTCTTTATAACTTGTCTACTTGATTTTTCACATAAGAAAACAATATATTACTGTTTTTATCTTCACTTTCCTTAAGCATAAGTGAGTTACTTAACAAGTAGGGAAAAGGTTAATTTACCGAGGTTGCTCGGTGGTTAAGAGCATAGTGTTTTCTATAGAGGACACAAGTTAGGCTCCCAGCACGCACAATGTGCAACTTACAAATGCCTGCAAATTCAGTTCCAGGGGCATCCAATGCCCTCCTCTGGCCTCTGCGAGCACCTGTACAAACACACACACACAACTGTACACATACATACACATTAGATGAAAGATAAAGAATGAAAAAGAGAGAAAGAAAGAAGAAAGGAAGGAAGAGAGAGAGAGAAGAAAGCAAAAATAAAAATCTTCAACAAAATAATTAAAACCACACAAAAATTTACAATTTTTATTTTTCCTTTCCCTGAGTTAATCATCTCTTCTTTGATTGAGTTCAGTGGGTAGATTTTTGTATGACCCATTTGAAATCCTTGAAAAGGATGTTATATAGAAACTACACTAAACTTGAGATTGCTGAATACATAGAAATGTATGCATATATAATTTATTCCTTTCAAGTTTTTCCTGTTGCCTCATATACCCCACATGGAGCTTGCTCTGATGTGTGAATGTCAGAGAAGAATTAATCAAGTTGCTTCAGAATGTTATACCTTTGCTAAGATACTTAATGATACTGAAAACTGCTTCTGAGTGGTTTAGAAATTGCTGTACCTGTGTGGTTTTGGTATCAGGGTAATTGTAGCTTCATAAAATGAGTTTGGTAATGACCCTTCAGTTTCTATTATGTGAAACACCTTAAGGAGTATAGGTATTAGCTCTTCTTGGAAGTTCTGGTAGAATTCTGCATTAAAACCATCTGGTCCTGGGCTTTTTTTGGTTGGGAGGTTTTTGATGACAGCTTCTATTTCC
>PVIU01025358.1:0-23859 GCA_004026605.1 Ondatra zibethicus
GGAAAAAATAAAACAAAACAATGTATGGAAAAAAAAAAAAGAGTGAAACTTCCCATACCAGTGCTACTTTCCTGGGTCAGCTGCTGTCTTCTTTTTGAGTTTATGACTTCTGCTAGTCACTGAGATACCAACTATGCCTGAAAGCTTTGTCCTAGGTTATCCCAGCCTTATCCTTAAGTTCACTGCTTCCAACCTGAGTTGTGGAACACTCTTTACCTTCTTCTTCTTCTTCTTCTTCTTCTTCTTCTTCTTCTTCTTCTTCTTCTTCTTCTTCTTCTTCTTCTTTATTTTTGTTGTTTTTGTGAGAGAGGTTTTTCCCTGGGTAACAGTTCTGGCTGTCCTGGAGCTCATTCTGTAAACTAGGTTGGTCTCAAACTCACGGAGATCCCCCTGCCTCTGCCTTCCCAGTGCTGGGATTAAACACATGTGGAACCACCACCTGGCTGTATGAATCGACTTAAAATTTATTTCTTTTGTTATGTCTAGCATGTCTTTCTGAAAACAATTTTAAATCCTGTGTAAGAAAATGTAAAATATAAATAAAAATTGTGAAGAATATATATATATGTGTGTATATATATATGTTCATTTTTGGTTTTCTTCTGTGCTAAATCATTAATTGTGCATGAATCTGTAGAGATTTGAGAAAGATACAAACACAGTTTAAATTTTATGACTAAGTTAATATGTGTATTATATACATATAATATTTTATTGAAATATACTTTTTTCTCACATAGTATATCCTGATTATGATTTCCCCTATCTTGTCTCCTTCCAGTTCTTCCTCAGCCCTGCTTTCCCATCTGGATCTATCCCCTTTCTGTTTCTCAGAGAACAAACAGGCCTCTAAACCGATTATAATATAATATAATAAATACAATATAGTATTAAAATATAGTATGACATTTTATGATAAAATAAAAAACGAAAACACTGAAATTAGAAAAAATTAATAAACAAAATGGAAAAAGACCAAGAGAAGGCACAAGAGTCAGAGATCTGCTTATTCACACACTCAGAAATCCCATAGAAACACTAAACTGGAAGCCATAATATAAGCACAGAGGACCTGGTGTAAACCCGTGCAGGCCCTGTGTTTGCTTTTTTAGTTTCTATGATATTTATCTGTCCTTTGCTCATGTTAATTTAGAAAACCTTTTCTTGGTGTCCTCCATCCCCTCTGGTTCTTATACCCTTTCTGCCGCCTTTGAAGGATTCCCTGAGCTCTGAGAGGAGGGATTTGATAAAGACATCCTGCTCAGAACTGTGTGTTCCAAGGTCTCTTACTCTCTACATAATGTCTGACTGTGAGTCTCAGTATTTTTTTCCATCTGCTGCAGAAGGAATCTTTTTTAATGATAGTTGAGCAAAGCACTGATCTGGGAGTACAGTAGATGTCATTAGAAGTAATTTCATTGCTACTTTCTTTCATTAGATCATTATTTGTTTTATCCTAGGTCTCTTAGCTATGATATCTCTGGTTGTTGGTCACCCAAGCAACATCCAGTATGTGTTCTATCTCGGAGAATGGGCCATAAGTCAAATCAGTTAGTGGTTGGTTATTCTCACAAGCTTCATTTTTTAAAACTTGCCCCTTTGTAGAATACTTTTTAAAAGTATGTAAGTTAAATCATTTCCTTTGTCTCCATTTGATCACTGATGATAGGAACTTCAGAAAATTCTAGAGTAGTTGGCATTATCATGCCACTGGCCACATCATTACAGTCCTTGTCCAACTACTGATGATGATTGAACCCAGGTGTCACATATGCAAGACAAGTGATTTTCCATTGAACACACCCTCAGCCTCTTAATTTTTTATAGGATCAATCCAACTAAGTTTATAATCCTCCAACTTTAGTCACTTGAATGTTGGGATTACAGAATTTGCCACCAGGCCTGACTATTAATTTACTGTTTTGTTTTAATTTCTTACAGATAAGTTGAATGTTAATGACAGAAGGTGGTAAAACAATAATTTATAAATCTAGGTGAAATATATATACATAGGTGAATAAATAATTATTCATTGTATTGCTCTTGTGACTCTCTTAGGTTTAAATGTTTTTCTAAAAAGGAAAACAAATGAAATTGTAGTGCAAGCAAAGTGCCCACTGGATCTATTCCAAATTGAGACATGTTATGCTGAGCAGAAGTGAAACAATCACTGATATTATATGAAACTTGAAGTAGTTCTTTTACTATGCTAATAAGATGGACATCTGTGCCTCTCTCCTTGGAGATAAGATATGATAAACAAAATCTAAAGTGTCTTTGAGTAATATTCCAAAGTGAGTACTATTATTTTTTCCATTGAGTTATGTGAGTAGAGCAGAACTTGGCTAATTCGTTATATTTTATCTTTACTTCACACATACGTTTTGACAAATGTTTTCTGGAAATGAATCACTCAGTTTTCTCTTCTATTCCAGTGAATACTATGCACTATTATTGTGGGTCTTACTAAAGTCCCTTCTGGTTCTGCCCTAACTTGATAGACTTTCAAGCTTCTTGTACTAGCCTTCATCCAGATGGAAAACTTCCATCTGGCTCTTATTCTGAGTTGATCCACATACAATGAAATATGATGAGCACATTGCTCTCTCCTTTGACACAGCTTATCATCCATCACCTGTCATACTGAAGCTGTCAAGTAAAACTTGAACCCTTAAACTCAGGAGATTTCAAGATCCACATCTGCTAATAATGATATTTTTCTTCCTTGGGAGGAAGTAATTCAGTTCTGTCACTTATTATTTGTGAAGTATTCAACCACATATTTACTGAGTACTAACAAGGTTCTCCAACCATGTCCTGGATAGAATGATAAAATTAGTTGTGTTCTGAAAGTTATCCAGAGGTTTTATGAGCACAGATATGAGTTGGGTGTGTATGTGGAAGAGAAAACAGTACATTTTTAAATGGGTTGCAATGGCAATTGTATAAAGTCATGTACGTTTGAATTAGTGTGTGAAAGTTACTAAGAGGAAGATAAAAGAAAACCCAGAAACTCAAATGATAGCATTTACAAGTAATTTTTAAATAAACTCAACAAACAATAATATTCCTTTTTTCATTGTGATGCTGATGTTTTTTGTATATAGCCTCACATCTATTCCTGACATTGAAGTTTCTGAGAAATAATGTAAATCACATGCATTTCTTAAAAATAATTATGTAATTATTTGTTCCCTATGCATATGTTGGAGAGAGGTGTCACTTGTTCATCCCAGCTGCCCAGAATCAAAATAACCACACAGAAACTATATTAATTAAAACACTGCTTGGCTCATTAGCTCTAGCTTCTTATTGGCTAACTCTTATATTAATTTAACCCATTTCTATTAGTCTGTATATCACCATGTGGCAGTGGCTTACTGGCAAAGGTTTGGCATGTTTGACTCTAGTGACTCCATGGTGTCTCTCTCTCAGCCTTCCTTCTCCCAGCATTCACTTCTACCTTCCCTGCCTACCTAAGTTCTGTCCTATCAACAGGCTAAGGCAGTTTCTTTATTCATTAGTGGCAATCACAGCACACAGAGGGGACTCCCACATCATGTACAGAAATGAAATTGGTATTTTTATACTGCATCTCATCCAGTGACCATGGTAAACTTATTATAAAATCATTTTGTGTGGGAATAATCACAGTTCTCTTTTTTCCTTTCTAACCAGGTTTCTCTGTAGCTTTGGAGGCTGCCCTGGGACTTGCTCTGCAGACCATGCTGGCCTCGAACTTACAGATATCTGCTGCTTTTGCCTCCTGAGTGATGCTGGGATTAAAGGCCTGTACCACCACTGCCTGGCTATAATTTCTTTTCTTATTTAGAATCTCTAGTAATGTTAATACATGTTCATCATAAATGTTAGAACTTAGATTAAAATACCCACAAATCATGGAATCTTAGCATGCTGAGCAGTTAAAGGACTCTATATAGCCTCAAAAGCAACCAGAGGAGCCTACTGTCTCACAGACTTTCTTCTGTCTTTCTGTCTCCTGTCATTCTTTCTAGCTGTCCTCAAAGTATGTCATAGAAAAAAAAATCTCATTCTCCAAAGTGGGATATAGAAACTAGAATACTACTTCCTCAAGACAAACATCAAAACCTGGAAAGTCCCCTCTTTCTACTTCCTTGAAACTCCTCAAACCAGAGTGGTCCTGTTCATACATAAGAGGGAAGATGTTAGAGGGCAAGAAGGATTCCACCTGAGAGGTCTTATTGGTGCCCCCTCAGCCTCTTACCGTGATATATACTTTTCACCAACATTTCCACAGGGTTCTACATTTATCATCATTGAATCTAGTACAGAAAAATGTTATCCTTGACTATTTTTGAGTCTTCAGTCTGAAGACTGATGTGTCATGTAAAACTTTGATTAACTAAATTTGTCATGTTTTTCTCTTGTTATCTTGTCTTCTGTTATGGGAAAGTGAACCATGCCTTTATGATGAATGAGGAAAGATGTCACATCTTTTCTGCCCAGGGAGTAGATATAATTTGCATTAGTAAAGAACCTTTCATTAGTCACAATAGCAATAGGGAATTCAATAAATCACCATTAATTAAAATGGTGGCTGAAGTGCTGCTCCTACTCTCTCTCTCTCTCTCTCTCTCTCTCTCTCTCTCTCTCTCTCTTTCTCTCTCTCTCTCTCTCTCTCTCTCTGTGTGTGTGTGTGTGTGTGTGTGTGTACCCTTAAAGGGTATTCTTTTTCTGGTCTTACAAATAATACTTATTTTCCCCAATACTGTTTTTGAAGTCACTAAGATACTCATATTTTTACCTCTTTGTTTCCTTTTCACATGATAGATTGCATTAGCTGATTTTTAAATGTTAAGTCACTTTTGCATTCCTGAAATAAACTAACTGACTTGTGACATTTTATCTTTTTATGTGTTAATGGATATAGACTTAACATATTTCCTTAGGTTTTTATCCATCTTGATAGAAGATTCTTATGCTCATAATTAAATTTTTTATGCTGTGCTTATAGATTATAGTATTAAGGTGACTTCAAAAACACTTGGAAATGTGTTTTCATTTGTTTTCTAGTTTCTAGAAAGAGTTTTTCTTTTTGAAATTGCTATTATTTTTTCTAATGTATTGAAGATAATTTACTGGACAATGCATTTGTGATTTTATAAACTGTAGTTGTCAATTAACATTCTTTTTGATTTCATAATGTTACTTTTTGAAAAATTATGTTTTTATTCATTTTCATACAATATATTTTGAGCATATTCAGTCATCTCCCCCCAACTCTTTCCAGATCCTTCCCTACCTTCATACATATCCAACTTTGTGTTTACTCTGGCTCATTGTCTTTATATTTCTATCTTTGTCTCTGTCTTCCCCCACTTCAAACCTATCAAGTCCAGTTTGTGTTGGCTGAGTGCTCCTGAGGATGAGTCTACACTGGAGTCTGGCCAATAAACCAAGTGTCCTGAAAAGTTGTCCCTTTCCTTGCAGCAATCAAATGCCAATAGCCCCTCAGCTGGGGTTGGCACTTCATGCCTACCTTCCTTCTACCATGCTCTGTTTTTTTCTGTCTTATGTTTGTGCAGGTCTTATCCATGTTGTCACAATCACTATGAGTTCACTACCTTATAGTGTTTGGAAATCATTGTCTATATCATACATTTCTTTTCCATTTTCTTTGACAATTTCATATATGTACATAATGCATAATGACAACATTAATCCTCCACCATCTCATATCTATCTAAATACCCTGCCTATCCCCTCTCTTCCTTACAAATCTCTTCTTCACATTTATGTCTCTTTATTTTGTTTTTAAGTCACAGATTTTAAATAGGGCCATCTGTGTGATCATGGATTTGGATCTACCCATTGGAGCCCAGTGGGTTCAGTGAAGAGTATGTAACTGAAGACAATGAACAATATCATACTATGAATTCTTAGTAAGAGGTAGAGCCATGTTATCCCCAACCCTTATTCTGAAGCTATCTAAACATTTATTTACTCCAGTTTTCTACTTTCTCTAACCTCTAGAAAATTCAAATCTATTTTCTGCCCTTGTAGATTTGTCTATTCTGTATATTTCATATAAATGGAATTGCAGTATGATAATATTGTGATTTCAGCAGGCTCTAAAACTACCCAGGAGACAGTCCTCTTGGCACACAAGAAAGGGATTATCTTGATTAGTTTAATTGAGGCAGGAAGACCCACCCTACATGTGGCAGCACTGTTCCACAGGCCAAAGTCCTGCCCTGAATAAAAGAAGAGAAATCAAGTCAAGACTAAACATCCATTACTCTCTGCTTCTTGACTGTGGATACTATGTAAGCATCTGCCTCAAATACCTCAGCCAGGAATTCCTAACCATGATATGTTGGAACTATGAGCCAAACAAGCCATTTCTTTCTAAGTTGCTTTTGTTAAGTATTTGTGACAGTGACAAAGAAAATAAGTAATACATATAACCTATGACTTTTGTCTGGCTTTTATCACTTAGCGTACTGTTTTTAAGATACATCTCTCTTGTGGCAAATATCAGTATTTCCTTATTTGTAATACCAGAGATAAAACTTACGACTCTGGGCATGCGAGGCAAATGTTATATTATGGAACAACACCCCTAGTCCTTCATTCCATTTTATGCCTGGATAACAATTATTGTGTAGATATATTTTACTTATTCATACATAAATTTATATACTTTGGGATTGTGTTCTCCTTTTGAATATTTATAGCCATTATGAATATCTGTGGACAAGGTTTTATGTGAACTTAAACTTTTGATTCTGAAGCAACAACACCATTTCATATTCCTGGCAATAGTTCATGACAGCAAACTTTCTCCAGATTCTTATGGATGTGTTATTCTATCCACATGTGTCTGAAGTAAGATGTCATTGAAGCTTTGACTGGCTTTCTATAAGGACTAATGATGTTAAGCATCTTTACACATACTTATTTTATTGGATATTAATATATTATCTTCAGAGAAATATTCACTTATATGTTTGCTCATTTGTAAATTAGATATTTATCTTTCACTTTTTAATTCTAAGAGTTTTATATCATGGATTTAATTCCTTATTAGTTATATCATTTACTTTTTCTTCATTTTCTTGCTTGTCTTGTAACTTTCGAGACAGAATCCTTTGAAGGACAAAGGATGTTTTAATGAAGTCAAGTCTAACAGTTTTTGTTATTTCTTCTTGTTACTGTTAAATATAAAAGACAATGTTCCTCAATCCTCTATCATGAAGATTTATGCTCATATTTTTCTTCTAAGAGATGTGTACTTTTAGCTCTCACAATTAAACCTTTGACATTCAGAGTTCTCTTCCTCTCCCTCATCCTTCATTGTTCCCGTTGTACTCGGAAGCGAACCCAGAGTCTTAGGCATGCTAGGGAAGCACACTACCACTGAGAAATGTATTCCTAGAACTTGGGTTTAATTTTCTATGTAGAATAAGTTAAGAATCAAACATTATATTTTGCTTGTGATGCCCAGTTGTCTCAATAGCACAGGTAGAAATGTTTACTCTTTCTTCCTTGAATTACCTTGGTAACACTGACAAAGATAAGTTGATGGGAATTGAAGATATTTATGTCTTGAGTTCTAATTCTACTTCATTGATCTGTGTTATTACTGGTTTGGTTTTATGGTAGTACCATACTGTCTTGATAGGATACCTTTATAGTAGGTTTTAAGCCATGAATTCTTTGCTCTTCCCAGTTTTTCCTATTTGGAATCTTGTGCTTTTCCATGTGAATTTTAGACTCACCTTATCAGCTATTACAAACTTCACTGGTAATTTTGCAAGAATCCCTGTCTTAGGGTTTCCTCTGTTATGATAAAATACCATGACAAAAGCAACTTGGGAAGGAAAAGGTTTATTTCATAACCTCCCAAAATAGCTTATGGGGGACATTTCTCATTTAAACTGCCATATCTTGATTAAAATCTGTACCTTCCTTTTTAAAAATTACTTCAGTTTATTTTGTTGGGATGGCAATGGATAAGTGGCAGAATCTGGCATTTGAAATCCCTGAAGTATGTCCTCTGATTTAGATTTCTATTTATATTAGCAATAGTAAAGTTTCATTTCTATGAATATATTGTTGTTTACCATCTTCTTAAGTCTCTATTACAATTTACATAATTTCATTCGATGATGTTTTGTAATTTTCAGTATACAATATTCATATTTATTTTGTTAATTTTATTATTAGATATGTACTTTATTATTTTAGTACTATCATAGATGTAATTGTTTGCCTTATTTTATTTTTCAGTTGTTCATGGCAGGAATGTATACACATAATTGGTTTTTAGCTGTGGATTTTGTATTCTACAACTTTCTTTAACTTGTTGGCTCCAACTGATATGTATGAATGTGCGTGTTTGCATATGTGCACGCACACACATCTGCACACATTCTTTAAGGTTTTCTATGTACAAGATCATATCATGTTCTATTTTAGATAATTTAAAATTCTTTTGTTTTCAATCTGAATGCTCTATATATGTAGAAGTGTATAAACAGGATCTCATATCTCTGAAGTTGGCCTTCAACTTACTGTAAAGTTGAGGATTACTGTTAACTTCTGATCCTCCTGCCTTCATTTTCCTGTATTCAATATATGTGATTAATGGAAAATAAACTAGAGCTTTCTACGCGCCACACAAGCACTTTACTGACCAAGCTGTGTCCCCAGCTTTCCAGTGTTGATATTTTCCTTAGATAATTATCCTTGTTGGAATGTGTGATATAGTTTTGAATAGAAATGGAAAGAAGGCATATACTTTTCTTATTCTTGATCTTAAGGGGATGTACTAACGATGGGATTGCTTTAGAATATATCACGCTACCTATCTATCTATCCATCTATCTATCTAATCTATTAAGACAATCTTTTTAATTGTACATCCTGGGAGCTGGTGAAATGCCTCCGAGGGTAAAGGTACTCCTAGCGAGTTGAGTACAACCCCTTTGAATTCACATAATATGAGGAGAGAACCAATGGCTGCAAGTTAACCTCTCGCCTCCAAAAGTGCGTCATAGCATAGATGCATGCACGCCCATGTATGTGCATGCACCCACTTGTGCGACTGTGTGTGTGTTCATGCATACACATACACATGTAGAAGCATGCACACATAAATGAATATAAAAATAAAGTAAATATTTATTTATAATTACTCATTTGAGCTTGGGGGGTTTACCCATAGCTAAGGGTAAACAATAATCTCCAACTATTGTTTTTAAATTTTTCTTATGAGGGAGGAAAGGTAACTCTCTCCACCCCACTCAGGAGATGAAATCCTGGGCATTACTCATGTTATTTCAAGCACTCTGCTACTGATCTACAGACACCCTTACCCCTGAAACAGTGTTTATACTGCTGCCATTGGGTAATGGTCTTGTACCAGCTAGTATTTCATGGCTAAAAATATAAACTACTTCTTCATGAATTCTTTTCTAATCTTGTTTTTCTTTGTTTGCAGAAGAGTCAATAGGTACTATATGGCAATGATCTTTAACTTTGATTTTAGGATTCATGAAAAATAGAAGATGGCATTTTAAATTTCAACACTATGAACAGAAATAAAATTTTGGAAACTTAGAATACCAAATGAATGAAAACATTATAAAGGCTATACAAAACAGGACTCTGGGTATGGTGACTTGTGACTGTAATTCCAATCAGTACTCTGGAGGCTGAGACAAAAGGATAAACCATAATCTTGTAACTAGCCAGGGCTATAGAGAATTTGGTACCCAAAAAAATACAGGAAGAAAGGCTATGCTAACAAAGGAAACTAAATCATAGAGTGGGAAAAAGAAATCATCACTAAAATAGCTGAGCATGTACAGTTTCATGGGGATATATTTAAGTTAGTCAATTTAATCATACTCTACAGAGCTCAAGGAAAAGGATGCCATCTCTAGCAAGATGACTATGACAATTGAATAGAATTGGGAACAAGATAGGAGTACTACTTTGATTGTGATTTCAAGTCCATAGGAAGGCATTAATGTCATTGGGAGCTTGGTCTTGGTTTCCTAAAGATCCTCCGTTCTTGTGATCTCCACTGAAGAAATTCAGATGGGGCATACAGAGGATAATGTAGAGGACAGAACATATCTTAAGCTATAGCATAGTCTCAAGGGGACGTAGTGAAGAACAATGCTGCAGAACGCTGTCTCCCAAGCATAACAACCACCACATTCTTCATCAGAGCAGTTGTGACTGATTGCTCCCAAGATACCCTCAGGATCAAATCTGCTGAATTCCCCTCATAGAAAGGAATGAGTTTTTAAAAAGTCATTAGACTCCTATTTGAGAGTATAGTCACTTTTTCCTACATCTCCCTCTCAGTTATATGCAATTTTGTCCTGACTATTATGATTTCAAGAGAAGCTAGAGTATACAAAGTATGGAAGGTTAGCTAGAAGAGGAACTCCTTCTATGCAGGTATATAGATATCATTGTGCACATTGTGATGAGACCTTTTGGTAATGTGACATTTTAGGGAGGGGGTAACCCATATTACTTAAGTAATGCTTCATCTATATTTCTGAAAACAGGTCCAATACACTCATTGGCTAACAAAACTATTCCTGAGTGGAATTCTTCCTTTACCTGTCATTGATCTCATATATGAAGAGATTAATCTTGTGTTCATATCTTTTCTGGAAAAGTTTATGCAAAAAATCACCAAATGGTTCATTGTATTGATCTATATTTCAGTAGGCTTTACATATTTTTAAAGTCTTTAAAACAAGCAGCTTTTCTTACGGGTCAGTCATGTATAGTTGTTGACAGGAGTCTTTGGTTTGACTTTTAGAGGAGGAAGCAATCTTTTTTTTTTTTTTTTTTTAGATTAGAAAGCTTCTTGCTATAGATTGATCTTATAGCATTTAGGGTTTCTTGAATAAGCATTAGACAGTTGTCTACTAATGTTTTTCCAGGCAGTTCAGGATATCACATCTCTTCTGGGATCAGAGATAGGCCTCAAGACAACAAATTAGAATCTTGCAGTTCTACTACTTGGTTTTCCAGGCTTTTGATGATGAGAGAGAGGTGCCACCCAATGTTTTTCAAGCGTGCTAATACCCAGTTAACTACTGTTGGGAATGAAGGAACAGCAAGAGACGTCTACTCTTACCCTCAGTAGCCAGAGTCATTCCATTCATCTTTGAAAGCCCCCTACTCAGGCCCAACCAGACTTTGTGGATTTAACCCAGAAAAGGATTTTAGGAATAACCATTTTGAAGCAGGGTTGAGGATTTTATTAAAGTTAATTTAATGTAGGCTTTAAGCATGAGGATAAAGAACACCTATAACTTTCTGTCTTTCTATCCTTCCTCACTATGTAACGCTATTCCTGTAAGAGTTAAAACCACTTATGAAATGGGAATCACCAAGTTGATCTAAGTACTTCTGAATGAAATAGGGTGCTGAAGGGTGTAGGATATTTACTCTTGCTGAATTTAAGGCTTTGGAGGATGATCAAAGAGACCCAGGGCCATGTGAAAGCTCCAAATCATAGAAATAGAGATAAAAGGAAAGTGATGGGAAATGGTAGGTCTGGCTGACTCCCGACCAGCAGAATGAACAGCCAGACTCAGGATTCTTCTTGGATCACGCTTTATTGGAGAGCACTCGGTTGAGGAAAAAACGGGAGGCGAGAGAGCCTCTAGGTTGAAGGGAAAGCGGGAGGCAAGAGAGGGAGAGCTCTAAATGGCGGCTGCTTATATAGGGAGATGTGACGCAACTCGCGCCTTGATTGGCTGCTAAGTCTCGCTGGCACCAGAGTCCTCGGGATTGGTTAGGGACACTTCGGTTATTGTGCATGCGGGAAGTGCCTGGACGCTCAGTCCTGAAGCATTGCCAAATATGGAATTTGTTTACCTCCAAACTGCGAGGATGCAAGCGTATGGCTCCCTGCAGGTAGGTTCTACAAAAGAAGTTTTCAAGCAAAGGCAGAAGAAAATAGAAAGGGACATGTTTCTCTCATTAAACATGAGGCAGCTCTTCAGGGATATACTTGCTTAGGAAGTACACATTTTATTAAACGAGTATTGTGAAAGCAAAGTAAAAATTCATTGGAATTTGATCCAAGTTGCTATAGGAAAAGAGAATGGCAAAGTTCCTTGAAGATTTTAAATGGATTTGAGAAGGAAAGATGAAATGGCTAGGGGTAAAAATATGGGGAGAAGTCATACTTGGTAGGTCAAAAATCATGAAGTGGGAGGGTGGGCTATAGACCAGGGAAACTTGTTAGGGACAAGCCAGTATCTCAGAGGCTGTAGTTTTATAACTGAGATACTCTCCTTTGGCTACATCTTTATTCTTATTTAGTTATTTCTGCATGTTTCTTGAATTGAAATGATGGGTTCATAGAAGTTGACGTGTCTTATAATGTAGAAGGTTAGACTAGCAGAGTCTTTACTTTTGGAAAGGAAATACTAAAAACCTTTAAAATGTATTACACATTATAAACTTTACCAACACTATGGCACATCTCTAGAGCAGCGGTTCTCAACCTGTGGGTTGCAACCCCTTCTGCAGTTGCATATCAGATAGTTAAATACCAATTCATAACAGTAGCAACATTACAGTTATGAAATAGCAAAGAAAATAATTTAATGTTTGCGGGGTCACTACATCATAGCTGTATTAAAGGATTGTAGCATTAGGAAGGCTGAGAACCACTGCTCTAGAGAGAATATGGTATTTCCATATACTAAGAACTATAAAACTAAGGCAAACAGTCTAAAAAAAAGGGTATTTCTGACTTACAGGCCCCTATTTCTCAATCTTTTTTCTTCTAATAAGAACAGGGAAGGGCTTTTGTTCTCAAGTTCCCCTTGGATACCTAAAGACCAAGTTTTCTAGAAGATTGAGTCACAAGAAAGAAGAGTTGATACCACAGCAATGGCCCAGGTAAATTTTGTCCCAGGCAATTGTCTTTTAATGTCGTAAAAATCTTTTATTTCTCTGGGGCTTTGAGTGATGGCTCCGTGGTTGCTGTTGCTATTGCACAAGAGCCAGGTTAAATTCAGAACCAATGTGGTGACTCAACCATGCATTACTCCAGTTCCAGGGAATCTGTTGCACTCTACTGACTTCCATGCTATATCAGGCATGCATGCAGGCCAAACATTTATACACACAAAGGAAAATAAATAAATCTTTAAAAATACTTTTAAAATTACTGATTTTTGCAAATTTTAACACTCCTTACCTTTTGTTACTGGAATATGTTCCTCAGCTATACCAAAGCAACAACCAAACAAGGAAAAGAAAACCTGAAAACAAATCACAAACAAACAAACAAAAACCCAGAATGTTGGAGGA
Source organism: Ondatra zibethicus (assembly GCA_004026605.1). NCBI lineage: Eukaryota > Metazoa > Chordata > Mammalia > Rodentia > Cricetidae > Ondatra > Ondatra zibethicus. Next base: position 13,348 of record PVIU01025358.1, read on the forward strand.
CTGGCCTTGGGGAAAAATGATCAGACATTTCTGTCATAAACCTCCATCTAGGACTTGGATGTAAGTATGGAGGGCTATTATGTGACAATGGGATGGAAATCTCCCTGCTTCTTGGACTCTTCTTAGGATTCAGTTTTCTTTCTTGCTCCCTCCCTCTCTCCCTGGATCCTTGCTTCCCTCCATCTCCCCTCTCTGTCTCTCTCTGTCTCTCTGTCTCTCTGGCTCTGTCTATCTCTGTCTCTCTCTCTCTCTCTGAAAGTTTAATTGACCCAGGGGTAATAGAAGTCAGAGACTCTATTTTCTTTTCAGACAACATAATTTCTGTTAGCTGGGAGGAGAGATGTTACACATGCCTCTCTTTGAAATTTAGAATGCCATATGACAAAGCATTAAGAAGAGAAACTAGGTACCATGTTTTACCCTCTTTGTTTACCACTGTATATCAAAGCAGATTAAAAGGAACCTGAGCAATTTTTCTGTCACGGCACTATTCAGATGTCGGTCCAATTTCTACTATAGCCTCCAAATACAAGGCAAGCATAAATTCATGTTTACACCAACTCAAATACATTTTCCTTTTTTCCTATAGTATGGTCTATAAATTCTTAAGTTTTATTGAATTATTAAAGACTCTTTTTTATTTGACTCCTGGATGTATATAACAAATTTACGGGCTCTTAATTCTGTCAATCTGTGGTTAGTTTATTTCATCAGGCTCAATGGAACCTTCAGAAAACCGAGAAAAGTTCTCTTCACCTCTGCAACCATCTTGTTAGGCATATCAGTGTGCTCATAGAGTTAATTTTGATTGCCATGAGCTCACAATCTCTCCATTTAAAATGCTTAAGGAATTTTAGTTGCCCTGGAGAACACCACTAGCTCTGAAATAGCTCCTTACAAGATTCAAGGAATTATGATGTGTATGAGAGCGAAATTTTCCAAGTTGTGCTTTGCTGATTGAAAGATCTCAGATAGAGGTTCAAGAGGGATAAAATGGATTGTATGACGGTAGGAGCTTCTTAGGAGAGTTATTACCACCACAGACAGTGCATGGGAGGGAAAGGAGTGCTGAAGAAGGAAAGCAGAATGCCTCCCATGCTAGAAGAGGCAGACATGGCAATCTTCTCTTATACCTTTCTGAGGAGAGGGGGCATTTTACAGCATAAGCTTATAGCAAGCTAGGTTCTATGATTCCCAGGAAGGAGGTGTGGAAGGGAATGGGAAGCAAGATGTATGGCCACAGCACACTCTTTGGTGTCAGTTCACCTCCCCAGATGAGATATTCCTGTACCTGGAGGTGTGTTAGCTTGAGAGTCACTGCATTTTGACAGGGTGCCTGTCGGCATCTGTGAAAAGGGAAAGTCAGCTTCTTGTATTGTGGCCTGAGCAGCAGCTGGGTTCTAACATTACAGTCTTCTTACACTGAGATTTCAGCTGGGTTCTAACATTACAGTCTTCTTACACTGAGATTTCAGCTGGGTTCTAACATTACAGTCTTCTTACACTGAGATTTCAGCTGGGTTCTAACATTACAGACTTCTTACACTGAGATTTCTTTTTAAATCTAGCTCTCTTAGGGATTTAGTCTTATTCATCTTATATCAAGCTGATTTGTATCTCTATAGGATACAAATCACTTTGTTTTCAGAGAACAAATTCCAATCTCTTTATTTTCTTTTGTTTCTTATCTATTGTATTCTTTTCAAATGGCTATACCAAATAGCATTTGCTGGCTCCATCCTAGACCCAATTTATTGGTGTAGCCCCATGTTCCCTGTTTTCTTTCTCAACATTTTTCTTGGTTCCCTCCTGTAGAGCACAATTACCACTCCTACTTAGATTCTTCTGGTTTATACTAAACTTATACTACACACATTTGGAAACCTATGGCTGCATGGGGGCCATATGGCAACATGCAGCTAAATTCCTCACTGTTATGAAAACACAAGTCTATTGTTTCCAAAGCCCTGGAACAAAGAGCAAACTTTTCTTCCTCTTTTTTAATAAAAACATCAGGAACTGAAAATAATAAATTCTCTAGGTAGCACAAACAAGTCAATATTGCCAGGATTTGTTATATAGAGTGCTAAAAATTTCCCCATCTTTTAAAAGCTTTAGTTGTTGCTCTGCTATTACAGAGAGGTTCAGGATTTCTGCTACCTATAGGTAGTTAGCAAGAGGGGAAGTATTGTGAAGGAAATATAGTAAGCTTAGCCCTGAGAAATAGGGAGTAAATCTATTGACTTTTTTGCATTTTGAATCTGAGAAAATGTTTTATTACAAAAAGTTCTTCTATCCTGACAAAGATTTGGAATTCAATTCTGTTTCGTTGCAATTTGCTTCCTATATTTTGATGTAATTTAGAACTTTTCAGTTGAGTTGACAGTTCTTGGATATATTAAACACTAAATATCAAGTATCAAGTGAAAATCCAGAGTTTCCCTCATTATGTGTTAAGTAGCACACCTAATTCTTTTTGGCTAGGAAAGTATGTTCTAGTATCAATAAACATGAAACAAATATTAGTGTCACTGGCATAATTGTTGTAAAATCACGGAATATGTTGTGACTATGCCTTCTCTCTCCACAGGATTTCTTTCTTAGTTAAAGAACTTCCACATTCTCTTCCATGCAAGAAACTATCGTAATGATCAGACCCTTAGATACCACCATTTTCCATCTCTAAGTATTTACCTTTTTCAAGGAGTCTGCTGGATGTTCAGGGACAGTATATATGGCCTCCCTTCTGATTTATGTTCATCTGCACAAACCTATAATAGATATACAAGTAAGTGGTAGCAACTAGTATTTATCATCTTTCATTTCGGGAAATCAGAAAAATCATAGAAAAGGATGGCATGAATAACATTTTATCAGAAAGGAAAAAGATTCTACAGTTGAGAGTGAGAACAGAATATCAGACAAAGGAAAATGTATGTACAAGGGCATGGGAACTGTTTAACCTCTCTAAACTGGTATCTAGTTCTAACTCATGTAAACATTTAAGGTTATGGTACTTTGAAGTAGATGTTAAAGTAAGCAGTTTAAACAGTTGTGTTTTGCCAGTGAATTTGGAGGAAAGAAAACGTTAGTTCTAATGTAGCTTTCCATGAACTAATCTATAAGATGTGTTTAAATGTCTACCATGGAAGTGCTAACATATGTGCATGTGGACACATGCATTCACTCATTGTAACTAGGCCTTTGTCCCTTTGCATGCTTACCTGTTCTCTGTTAAGGTAAGCATACCTTTGTAATAAGGAAAACTAATGAAGTAACTTCCCATCTAGCCTTTATATATAACTGCACAGTGAATTTCCTCCGCATTTTTCTTTCTGTATATCACATACTTTATCAGCTTATACAGTGATGTTAAGTAATTTGTCCTAAAAGTAGTTCCTAAATGCTGTGAACTTAGAGTTTATCACCTAGTCAAGATAAAAAGTTCTTAAAATAACTGCTGATGATCTCAACTTTCTGGTAATAATAACCTTGTTTACTCCCCCTCTAACACTATATTAAGCTTATACAGTGTAACTCATTATATACAGCAGAGATTAGGTTATTAAATACCATAAATTCCATCTTTGGTTCTTTATCTCTCTGTCTAAGACTACTTGCTCTTTAGGAATCCAGGTCATGTTCAAGGACAAATAGTCTTCTGTACAGGTGTTGGTATGGCAAGGAAGTGTGATGTGTATCCAATGTCCAGAGAAGTGAGTCCATGCCCCAAACCACTTATTATAACTTCAGAGTAGGTTTCCAGAATTGAGATGATTGCAGCTCATGGGAGACCCAGAGCCATATCCACTTATTTAAACTCCACTTGGATATTGTTTTAGTAGTTTGTTTTGAAGAAAATTTGTTATGAGGAAATAGAAAACCCCTTTGTGTGGAAATCACAGAGCACATTCAAAGTCTCTTGGAAATTCCTGGAGAAGGAAACAACAGATCCTGTGTCATCTTAACAATGGAGCATCTGAACACCTTTTTGGTCTTGTGCTGGTATTATGTAACTCTACAATAGAAGTAGATGTGTGACTCATTAGCCCTTGGAACAGGCTGCTGGTTGGAATGTTCAATGCCTCTGCTCTTATATTTGATCCTTATTTTAGTTGCTCTACGTTATTATAACAAAGTATCAAAGACATTCTAGTTAGGAAGCTAAGGAATGTTCATTTTTCCCCATGATTTTGTTTCTAGCACAAGATCATTAGGGTGAAGTTGCTAGATTGTGATGGCAAGTAGAGAAAGAAAGAGAGTACGTGTTGTGAACTGAACTTCCTATAAGGAAACAAAAAGAAAGGCAGAAAGAAGAAATGCTACATCAATACTAAAAAATATACAAGGCCAAATGACTGACCTTTGAGATAGTGAAGAGTTAAAATATTACAAACAAGAGTTGAATTATCTTGGGCTGATATAACATCCTTACAATTATCAAAAATCTTAAACTGTATTAGTAGACCACTAGTTTTTCACCAATCCAAAGCTAAGGATCTAAAAACATCCTGAAAATATCTGAAACCTATGTTGACTCTATGTTCCTGGGTCATAGATCACTCATATTTGATCTCAGAAAAAAATTAGCTCTTTCCTTTGTAGTGAGAAATGTTTTATATTAACGAAGGCTGACACTTCACAATCTTGAATGACCTAGAAATCTTGCACTAGTTCCACTTGTCAAATATACTGCCACCTTCCAATAATGTTTTCAAAAAATTCTTTAATACATAAACATTTGGAAGACAATAACCCAAATCATAGCAATCCACTTACTAAAACGCAAACAATTTATTTATCATATGACACTGCCAAAATATGATACTTGGACTTGAGGCTTTTTTATTTTTGTCTCATTCATTACATCCCAACTGCAGTTTCCCATCCATTCACTTTTCTCACTCCTCCCACCAAGTTCCATGACTCCTGAAGAAAAATCAGGTCTCCCAGGGTTATCAACCAAACATGGCATAATGAGTTACAATAAGACTAAGCACAAATCCTCATATCAAGGCTGGATGTGGTACTCCAGTAGTGATGTGGGATTCCCTCTGTATGCTGTGAATAAGTTTTATTACCATTGCTTAATAAAGAAGCTGCTTTGAGCCTATGGCAGTGCAGAATACAGCAAGGCAGAAATTCCAAGAAGCAATAGAGGAAAAAAGAAGGCTTAGTCAAGGAGATGCTATATAGTTGCTGAAGGAGACAGATGCCGGATGGAAACTTACCAGTAGGCCACAGCCACATGGCAATACACAGATAGAAATGGGTTAATTTAAGATGTAAGAGTTAGTTAATAAGAAGCCTGAGTTAATGGGCTGAGCAGTGTTTTAATTAATGCAGTTTCTGTGTGATTATATCAGGTCTTGATGACTGGGAAACGAACAAGCAGTCTCTGTCTACACAGTAGGAGGAAAGGGTCCCAAAACCAGGAAAAGAGTCAGAGACACCCCCACTGTTAGGAGTCCTAGAAGAACACCAAGCAACACAACCATAACAGATATGCAGAGGACATAGATCAGACCCATACAGGATCAGTGATTGCCATGTCAGTCTTTGTGAACCTCTATGAGCCAAGCTTAGTTGATTTTGTGGACTGTATTCTCCTAGCATCCTTGACATCTCTGGCTTCTACAATCCTCCTCCTCTCCTTCTATGGGGTTCACCTAGCTCTGCCTAATGTTTGGCTATGAGTCTCTGCATCTGCTCCCATCAAGTGCTGCATGATGCATATCTGATGACAATTGGGTTAGGCACTGATCTATGAGTATAGCATATTATCATTAGATACATTTTATTGTATTTTTCCATAGTCATATTTGATTCTATACAGTGTCTCTGAGTTGTCCAGTCTCTGGCTCCTGGCCATGCAAGCAGTATCAGGCCTGGGCTCATTTACTCTGGTGTGGGTCTTAAGTTGGACCAATCATTGGTTGGCCACCCTAAGAAGTTCTGCTCCACCGATACCCTAGCACATCTTGCAGGCAGGACAGACTGTATGTTGAAGGCTTTGTGGCTGGATTGGTGTCCTAGTCCTACTAATGGAAGCCTTTCCTGGTTATAGAAGATGGTCAGTTCAGGCTCCATATCCCCCATATTAGAAGTGTTCATTAGGGTCACTCTCAAAGATTCCAGGGAGTTTCCACTGCATTAGGTTTACATATAGCCCTCCTAATGTCCCCCCCCCAAATTCCAGTCATTTCCCCCAGTACTCTCCTTCCAGCCTCACCTGATCTCTCCTGTTCCCACTCCAATCTGCCCACAGTCTGCTCACAAAATCTATTTTATTTCTCCTTCCCAAGGAGAACTATGTGTCCCCCCTTGAGCTCTTCTTGTTACTTAGCCCCTCTGGGTCTATGGATTGTAGAATAATAAGCCTTTACTTAATATCTAAAGTCCACTTGTATGTGGGTACATACCATATTTGTCTTTCTGAAACTAGGTGACATCACTCAGGATGATTTTTTTTCCTAGTTGCATCCATTTGCCTGCAAATTTCATGATGTTATTGTTTTTGATAGCTGATTAATACTCTATTGTGTAAATGCATTTCCATTCTTCACTTGTGGAACAAATAAGTTGTATCCAATTTTTGATTATTATGAATAAAGCTACTATGAATATAGTTGAAAAAGTATCTTTGTGGTAGGATACAGATTCTTTTGGGTGTATGCCCAAGAGTGCTATAGCTGGGTCTTGAGGTAGATCAATTTCTAATATTCCAAAAAAACTGCCATATTGATTTCCATAGTTGCGGTACAAGTTTGCACTCCCACTAGCAATGGAGGAGTGTTCTCCTGACTCCACATCTTCTCCCACATGAGCTGTCACTTGTGTTATTGAACTTAGCCATTCTGACAAGTGTAAGATAGAATCTCAAAGTCATTTTGATTTGTATCCCTGATGCCTAAGAATGTTGAATATTTATTTAAGGGTTTCTTATCCATTTGATATTCCTCTGTTGAGAATTCTCTGTTCAGATTTGTACCCCATGTTTTAATTGGATTATTTAGTATTTTGATATTTAATTTCTTGAACTCTTTATTTATTTTGGATATTTACCTATTGTTGGATATGGAGTTGGTGAAAACATTTTCCCATTCTGTAGGCTACTGTTTCATCCTATTGACTGTATCCTTTGCCTTATATAAGCTTTTCAGTTTTGTGAGATACTATTTATTGATTGTTGCTCTTAGTGCCTGTTGTATTGACGGTCTGTCCAGAAAGTTATCTCCTGTGCCAATGTGTTAAGGCTATCCCTACTTTCTCTACTATTAGGTTCTGTGTGTCAGGTTTTAGGTTGAAGTTTTTGATCCACTTGGACTTCAGTTTTGTGCAGAGTGGTAGATATGGATCTGTTCGCATTTTTGATATGCTGACATCCAGTTAGATCAGCACCATTTGTTGAAGATGCTTTCTTTTTCCATTGTGTATTTCTGGCTTCTTTATCAAAAATCAAGTGTCCATAGTTTTGTGGATTTATATCTGGGTCTTCAATTTTTTCTACTGATCAACCTGTCTGTTTTATCTCAACCACCATGCAGTTATTACTATATCTCTGCAGTAGAGCTTGAAATCAGGGATGGTAATACCTCCAGATGTTTTTTGCTTTTACTGGATGATTTTTAGGTATTCTGGGTTATTTGTTTTTCATAGGAAGTTAAGTATTGTTCTTTCAACGTCTATAAAGAATTGTTTGGGCTTTTCATGAGGATTTCATTGAAATTGTAGATTGCTTTTGGTAGGATAGCCATTTTTGCTATAGTGATCCTATCAATCCATGAGCATAGAAGATTTTTCCATCTTCTGATATCTTCAATTTCTTTTTTCAGACTTAAAGTTATTGTGATACAAGACATTCACTTACTTGGTTAGAGTTACACCAAGACATTTTATATTATTTGTGGCTATTGTGAAGGGTACTGTTTCACTTATTTCCTTCTTAGCCCATTTACTGTTTGTATATAGGAGGGATAATGATTTTTTTCAGTTAATCTTGTATCCAGCCACTTTGGTGAAGGCTTATATCAGTTGTTGAAGTTCTCTGGTAGAATATTTGGGATTTCTTATATATACAATCATATCATCTGTGAATAGTGATACTTTGACTTCTTCCTTTCAATTTAGTATCCCCTTGATCTCCTTTAATTGTCATATTCCTCTAGTTAGGACTATAAGTACTATATTGAATAGATATGGAAAGAGTGGACAACCTTGTCTTGTTCCTGATTTTACTGGAATTGCTTTAAGTTTCTTGCCATTTAATTTGTTGCTGGCTGTAGGCTTTCTGTAAATTGTCTTTATTATGTTTAAGTATGTTCCTTTTATCCCTAATCTCTCCAGAACTTTTATCATGAAGGGGTATTGGGATTTTCCAAAGGCCGTTTCTACATCTAATGAAATGATCATGTGGGGTTTTCCCCCTAGTTTGTTTTTATGGAGGACTACATTTACTTATTTTAGTATGTTGAACACTCCTTGCATCTCTGGAATGAAGCTGATTTGATCATGGTGGATTCTGGTTTTGATGTGTTCTTGGATTTGATTTGCAAATATTTTTTAAGTATTTTTGCATCTTTGTTAATGAGGGAAATTAGTCTGTAATTCTTTCTTTGTTTAATCTTAGTATGATTTGGGTATGAGGATGACTGTGGCCTCACAAACAAAGAAATTTTAAATAAGGTCTCCTTATGTAACTCAGTATATCCTTGAACTACTTGCTAACTTTTACCTTCCAAGTGTTGGGTTTACAGGTATGTACCTGGCAAATTTTAGTTATAGGTAGCTTAGAAGAATTATACACAAAAAATACTTGAGCCCTCACATTTACCTAGCAACAGAAAATAAATTGACAAAGACATTTGTTATGGTTTGACTATAGGTTGTACCGAACAATAGTAATGATTGGTTCCCACCTATTGGGGGCTTCTGGAAACATTAGAAGGTAGAAGCAAGCTGAAGGAAGTTGGTGACTGTGAGCATGTTCTTTAGGGCTGTATCTTTTTCCAGGCTCTTCTTGATCAGTCTCTATGCTTCCTGTCTGCCATGCAGTGAAGAGAATCTGATACATGCTCCTACTGCTATGATACTCTGCCTCAAAATGGACCCAAGGTCAGTGGAATTGACTATGAACTGAAACACCTAAAACTATAAGTCCATATAAGTCATGCCATCTGCAACTATTTTGTAACAGGGCCAGAACCAGAATGTACAATAACCTTCGATCACACTTTCTCACAATAGGCACTTTTAGAACTTTATGAGCCTGAAAACAGAACTAGAAGAATCTATGTAACAATTTAATGATTGATACCATCCAATGTTACTTTCCTTTATTTTTGCCTCTTCGTAATTTTTCTTCCCTAAAGACTCAATGTCCTTTTCCTTCATCTTCTTTAGAAAATTATACTCTTTGCTTAGTTGCTCTGTAAACACACATTCTTTCTACCCAACCTTTCAGTTACTCACCTCTGGATAGTTCTAAGTGTAATATTTGCAATACACATGATAATAGACCTCAGTTTATTTTTCTTTTGTTAATTTTTCTTTTATCAGTATAATTTAAGGAGCCCCAGGCAGACAGCCTGAAAGCTAAAAAATATTTTCCCTCTCTTCTAGTATAATTCAGAATCTAATTCATTTCACCAAAATTATAGGAAGTTAAATAAACCCAGGACCAAATGGTTTCAGTGCAGAATTCTACAAAATTTTCAAAGAACTAATAGCAATACTCCTCAAATTGTTCCACATAATTGAAACAGAAGGAAAATGGTCAAACATTATCCTTCACAATAGCCACAAATAACATAAAATATCTTGGAGTAACTCTAACCAAACAAATGGAAAACCTGTATGATAAGAACCTTAAATCTTTGAACAATATTCACCTTCATATGGAAAAGCAAAAAACCCAGGATAGCCTAAACAATCCTGTACAATAAAGGAACTTCTGGAGGCATCACAATCCCTGACTTCAAACTCTACTACAGAGCTGCAGTACTGAAAACAGCCTGGTATTGGCATAAAAACAGACAGGAAGACCCATGGAACCAAATTGAATACCCAGATATCAATCCAAATACCTATGAACACCTGATTTTTGACAAAGAAGCAAAAATATAAAATGGAAAAACAAAAGCATATTTAACAAGTGGTGCTGTCATAACTGGATATCAACACGTAGAAGATGAAAATAGATCCAGAATAGGGGAATTCTGGGAAGAGGCAAGTCTGTCTGCAGTTGTCAGCCAAATGCAGAGGAAGCAAGATGAGAATGCCTCATTGATTAAAAAGTCTGGGTGGAATGATTGCCTATGCTGGAGAGGATGTGGAGTAAGGGGAACTCTCATCCATTGCTGCTGGGAATGCAAACTTGTGCAACCACTTTGGAAATCAGTGTGGCGGTTTCTCAGGAAATTGGGAATCAACCTACCTCAGGATCCAGCAATACCACTCTTGGGAATATACCCAAGAGAAGTCCAATCATACTACAAAAGCATTTGTGCAACT
>PVIU01025359.1:0-23877 GCA_004026605.1 Ondatra zibethicus
CTAGAAGAGAAAAAATAAAAAGTTCTTTTTTTATTTTATTTTATTTCAAAGCCAGTTAAAAATTAAGAGACTTAAGGAGAAGAAATACATGGAAAGGATTGGGAATCTTTTTTAACACTGGTATTAAGCAGCGCAAACATCAGTGGCCACCCTGGAACCGCTCAATAAACATAGGCTAATCGTCTGATCCAGTGACAGAAGCTGAAGACTGACCCCGGGAAGCGCATGCTCAAGAGACAGACTTGTAACTGTGGCCAGGAAACCTCTGGGACCCAGTGAGGTAGAGGATGCCACTGCCTGGAGACCACATGCAGTCTTCAGGCCTTCCGTATTTATTGGTCATCGCGATGGCAGACAGAGTTCAGAGAAGCAGGGGCAGGAGAGCTCGTTGGCTGAGATAAAGACGAGCTGGCTTATTGTGGTCTCGGTGAGAAGGGTTCTTTTCCCACACAAGAATCTTCTAGGTGTGTATGGCAGGGAATCTCCCAGTTGTCAAAACCCTTTCTTCTCTTCCCTGGGCAAGCGCCAAACCAGAAATGTCGGTCAGAAGCTGCTCCTTGCTGGAGTATAGCTCTCATTCACCTTTTGCTTCTGGGCCTGGGCATTCTGGGAAGAACCTATTTCCATGGTGCCACAGCCTCCAGCGTCAGGTCCAAGTTGAGCCGCAAGGACCTGAGAGCAATCAGCGATGCCCAGCAATCCTGCTGTGGGAAACCAAGAAGTTGCCGAAGAAAGGGTCAGGAGGGAGGAAATAGCTTTGCTCTTTCCCATTTGCTCCGAAAAGACTTCTCTTCTTGGAAGCTGAACCCAGAGCAACTTTGGCTGCTGAGGGAACAGCTGTGGTAGCTCTTTGAGGATGGCCCTGTTCCAGAACTCAGGCCTGGCAATCCAAGAAACCGCTCTAGCTTTTGGCTCTGAACAGATCATCACACGAAACTGAATGTTCAATTGAAATAAATAACACTCTGGGGCGGGTTGTTTCAGGTGCAAGCTATCCCTACTAAGTTTAAAGATGTTAAAAACACCTACCTTGGTTTCAGTTTCACCATAACGAAAAGCAATACAAATACAGATTTCAAAACTGCTTTCAGAGACTTCGGTCTCCAAGCGATGGGAGTTGGGGATTCACACATATAATTCCCATTAACACTAATAGGAGTTGGAGTGTGTGCGCCAATTCCCTCGTGTTGAAATGAGTCCATAACCATATGGATACTAATAAATACATTTTTAATTCCAATTTTATGCAGATTTCATGTGATATTTTATACAACACTTAGCAAAATCTTTGGAGACAGAGATTGTCTCTATTAATTCTAGCCAACAGAGACACATATTCCTACAAAATCCCGGATTTTGTATAATAGTCGCTTCTTTTATTCAGAAGAAAGGGTTTACTTAACTATCAGAAGTATTTTTAATCTGCCCATCTAGTGTGAAGGGGTTAAGATTTTTCAAGTAAAAAGGTGATCAATTTGTTTTGTTTTGTTTTCTTATTCTTTTTTCCTTATTTTTTTTCTTTCGGTTTTTCGTTTGTTTGCAAACAGACCTCCTTCCCTTGACACAGCCTCTTGACCTTGCTGATTTCTTTTTTCCGTCCAGGTGGGTGTACTTTTAAGATTGAGCAGCAGGACACGAGCTTTGTATGGCGCTTTAGCGCCCCCTCCTGGAAAATTCTTTTCAGGCACGAGATGAAGAAATGGAATTTACTTTTCTTCCCTAAACTCAGAAACAACTATCTGAGATATAATAACATACACGGAAAAGTCATTAATTAATTAATTAGTTGATTAATTAATAAAAGTTTTAAAATAATTTCAAAAATAATTAGGAGAAACAATAAACCTACCAAAGGAAAAGAAAGTTTTTATATTTGGAGTTTGGTTAAATTATGAAAGAAAGAGGGGAAAATAAATAGGACTTAGACCGATGAGTTTTTTTATATGTGTCATACTTAAAATTTAGACTCTTTTCGTGTATTTTTTAGGAAATCTTTAAAAGAAAGATCCCAAGATAATTTTACGTGAAATTAAATTCATGATTTAAGATAAATCATACCAAAATTTCAGAAAATAGAAGTAGCCAATGTCACATTGATTCAGGCGTCACTAAAAGGAGCTCCAATATGAGGAGGAAGAGAGATGTGCAACTTAAATAGATTTAAATAATAATAGGGTTGACTTTTAGAAATGAAATTCCATCTCAGAAACACATTCAAAACAGCACATACGGTGTTTGGAAAAGAAAATTAAATTTTAAAATTTTAATTACCTTGAGCTCAGTACAGAATAAAATGCAAAGACAAAATCCTTACAAGAAGCAAGTGTTGATTTATCTGAACTTAACAAGACAGCTTCCAGCAGAGTGCCTGGAGTCTCTAAAGCCCTGCGTTCTGAAAGGCTGGATCCCCTAGGGTGAATACCCTGAACTCTTCTGAAGAGTGACTGGACCCCTGGATTTCACAGCCAGGCCAGGCCACTTATGCATGGCCTCTTGGGAGCCAAAGGAAAGGGAACCTTGCAGTTTTCCCCATCACATTCAGAGAAACAGTCTCCAGCAAGAGCTCCGGGATTCTTCACTGAATTTGAATGGGAGGTTCAGCAAGGTGGGCTCCATAACTGCAGAGAGACAGAATATTAAAATATTTTCATTTAGTGCTTTACAGATTTATTATACTGCTTCCTGATAATTAGACTATTTTTTAATGTCACGGAACCAGAAGATAAAATTTAAAAAAGAAAAAAAACACACACAAGACATTTTTTGTAAACTAACCTTGCAACAAGAACTAACTGAATTAGAATATTCTACATTTTCTAACTGAATTAGATCATTTATTTTATGTACATATCTTAATAGTCTATAAAAAGCATTTCACACTTATTTGTACCAATCCATGTACAAAGGCATGCAGATGAATCCCTGCATGTACTAACATGTACAAAGACATACACAGGAATCTTTTAATTCTGTCAACTTAAAGAAAATTTTGGCAGTCCATTATGGCCAAGCATCCAGATTCCAGGGAAATAATATCATAGCCGAACAGTATTTGAAACAGTTGCAGGGTGGAGGCTTATATAGTTCATTGATCATACTGAGATCATTTATTTTTTTCCATGGTTAGAGAAACTGTGGGAAAAAGAATAAAAACTATTTCTATAAACACCGCCAAAGAAGACAGTTAAAATGAGCACATGGATTTTTCCCCTAAACCAGGATTTCAATCATTTTTATGTCCATTCCATGAGAAAAACCCTAATATTACGTGGCTCTTTTCACAGTCTCGGGTGCTTTGTGTGTTATCTCATTGATGCACATGCCCAGCTTCTATTAAACACTAATGGGGAGTCCACAGAGACATTCCGAGGACACAGCAGCCCTGAGCAGCTTTTGCTCCTCAGATGGGAATATGGGATGTGCTTTCAAGACGCGCTTTAGCAGTGCTGTAAAATGGACTGTGTTTCCATTAATGTACCTTGGGAAAACACATTGGCTAGTAATCAAATTATATGGATGGCGTATACAAAGGAAATGGGCTTCCAACCATCACCAACTGAAATTGGCTTAAGACGAGATAAAAGTTGACTAACTAGTCCCCAATACATATGCTCTATGTGTCTCTATGACTCCGCACCACACACTCTACTGTTTGTGAGAGGGTGATTATGAACATTCGACTTGCCTTTTAAATCAATGAGTACAAATGAAAGTTCGCTGATACATAAAGCCTCAATGATAGTGTTTCTAAGCTCCACTCCACTCTGCAGCCAGGTCTTCAAGCTGTAACAAATCCCCCCTGTTCTCCACGGGACATTCCTGAAAATGAAGGAAGCTGGAAATCCAAAGCAAATTAACTTAAAGCCATGTCACCATGCTATTTCTGTTCATTCCCTGTCTGTTCCGTTTCTTCTGTCCATGTCCATTGCTGGGAGATTTTAAAACCACATCTCAGGAGCACAGCTGAGAGTACCATTGGGGGAGCACATCAAAAACTAATTCTCCAGGGCAATAGAGTCACTTTTCTTGCAGTTCTCCAGGAACCATACTCCAGCAAAGGATGAAAAGCAGAATTTTCCTACCCACATGGTAGGACAGTATTTACTGCACACAGACATGTGTGGGAGGTCCTTCTGTCTATGTGTTGCTTTTATTGGTTAATGAATAAAGAACTGGCTTGGCCTATAGCATGGGAGGAGGAAGGCAGAGTCAGATAGACGCCATGGAGCCACGGCCAGAGTCAGACATGCCGAAACTTTGCCGGGTAAGCCACTGCCACATGGCAATACACAGATTAATTGAGATGGCTTAAATTAAGATGTAAGCATTAGTTAATAAGAAGCTAGAGCTAATGGGCCAAGCATTGATTTAAATAATATGGCTCCTGTGTGATTATTTCAGGTCTAAGCTAGCTCAGTGGCTGGGAACAAACAAGTAGCTCTCCGTGAAACAGACATGATACTAAAAACTATCTTGTAAAGTGTAGAAGGGCATGAGGAGAGATGCAGGGTACTGTGAGAGAAGTCAGGGTCCCCCAGAGTTTGTCCTTCCCATGAGCTCTGAGGATACACAGATGACAGAAGAATATCAAGAAATAACTCTCCAACAAATTGGTTTGAGCTAAGATGGTTAATACTTGTTAACAGAACACAAAAATGTAATGAACTAGACGCAATCATGGAGGTCAGCGGTGACACTGACCTGGTCTTAGGTTATGCCAGGAGAGGAAAAAAAAGAAGTGGGTACAAGTGCTGTCCCAGGAAGCAGGCAGATGTTAATTCAAACAAGACTGAAGGAACTTTGAATCCAAAGGTTGAACTCAAAGTAGAGATTGCCAAGCTTCACAGTATAAATTGTTTATTAGAGTAGAGCTGTAGCCCTGGCAGACAGTGCAGATCAGCCTGGAGAACATGGTGTCTGAGAGCAGACAGCAAGGTCTTTAGCTTATGAAAACAAAATTGGAAGTGCGCAGTAGCCAAACAACAGTCTTGTGGAGGTGTGTGTTTGTTTTATCGTTTGGCTTGGTTGGAAGGTATCTTAGAGGTCCAGGACACGGCGTATCATACGGTATGACTGGAAACTCAGACACTGACAAATGTGCATTACATAAAGGCCTCTTACAAGATCCCCCGATGGTGGACTAAGCTTCCTGAATGATGGTCAACTGAAATAGAAGATGAGTCGGACATAACTTCAAAGATGCGGACAGGTGCAATCTACAGTACAAAAGAAAGCTGGTACAGGGATTTCAAAGAAATAAAAGTATTGGATCATGTTCAACTTTATACATGATTAATTATGTCTCAATTTAAATATGGAGTTGTACTCTTGAAGCTTGATCTGGAAGCTTCAAGCTTTGGGCTTAGTCCTCAACCATAGCAAAATGTGGCTCCCAGATGGCTATCATAAAATCCAGTTTTAAAAAGGTAGTATTTCTTACAACAAAGCCTCTTTTAATTATACCGGAAAGTTCTTCCCAAGAGACCCAGCAGGCTGTGAGTCAGATCTTGGTGACCATGATTGAGTCATGCTGTTGCCCTTGCCTCAAGGATGCTTCAAGCACACTTCTGGGGACAACTCCTCCTTTGTACAGGGAACTTGGTGGTACTGATAAAGAGGAAATGAGAGGGAAAGGGTGAATGACCAATGAGTGAGCCACCAGGATAAACTCCTTCAGGAGAGCTGGGTATCCTGATGCCAAATTGTAAAGGGTGTGTGTGTGTGTGTGTGTGTGTGTGTGTGTGTGTGTGTGTGTGTGTGTGTGTATGTGCTGTGCGTGTGTATAAAATATTCATAAAAACATCAACATTATTTTAGTTTTCTTTTCTAAGATTTACTTTTTAATTTTATGTGAATGAATATTTTCTTAAATGCATGTATGCATACCAAGTGGTACCTGGTGCCCATGGAGGCCACGAGAGGACATCAGATCCCCTGGAACTGGAAGTACAGACAGTTGGCCCACCATGTGGGTACTGGGAACAGGCTCCATGTCCTCTGTGAGACTAATAAGGGCTCTTGCCACCAAGCCATCTCTCCTGCTCTCTCCAGGATATTTTGTAAACAGCTCTTTCGTGTCTTTGTTTTGTTTATGAGACTTATTATCCCTTTCAGGGACTTCTAATGTTTCTGTGTGTTTTAGTTTTTGTAGAAAACTCTGTCAATCTTTTTCTTCATAGTTTTTTGGGTTTTATATTATGCATAGAAAAGCTGTCCTCTATCAAAGATTCTAAAATATTCACTCCTATTTTCTTCGACTGTTGTTGGAATTTTACTTTTTAATGTGAAATTCATTGCTCTAGCTGAAATTGATTTCAGTGAAGTATGGATTTTCATTACAGCCCCACCACCACCACCAATGGCTAACTAGTTTTCTTGGCATCATTTGTTGAATAACCAACCTGTTATTCATGAAGCTGAAATAGCACATTAACAAAAATGCTAAAAATTCATGTAAAACTGAAACTGGCTCCAAACTTTTCTTCTTTCATTTTTGTTCTATTGATCTTGCTTTAGTCCAATGTTTTAAAAATATGAATGGAAAGACAAAACGGATGAATATAAATGTGTGGAGTCAGTCCAAATGCCTGGGGGATTATAGACTTCATCTACTTTTTAAATAAATGCAGACAATCTCCTGCATGGACGGGAAGGTCCTCACTGGCAGTGAGAAAGCATGAGTCTGTCCGTCCTTCCCTTTGTCAGCCCAATTCTGCCTCAGGCTCAGATCCTGTTTCCCTCGCAGTTCCCAGCACACTTTGGCTTGGGAGACAGATATGTTTTATCCAACATCAATCTATGTGACTGGCATACACTAGTCTATGCATGGAAGAAGAGAAATGGTTTAGATAAAATCTGTACTTTCATTAACTAAATAACAAAATAAATGTAACTACACAAGGATAATAAGTATAAATATGGACAGAGAACAGTAACAGAGTCTGCTAGGAACTCTGAAATAGCAGTTCAGGAAGCTTTCTGACATGTCGCCTTCAGGTAAGACCCAAGTTGGGATTAGGAGCTTGTCAGGACCAGCCTGCACGTTGGATACTGGAGAGGCAATATGTTTTCTGTTTTTAATTGAAATAAAATTGCATCACTTCCCCCAATTTCCCCCCTCCAGACCCTCCCCCAGATACCCTTCCTCAAACCCCAAACTCCTCCATGTCCTCTACTCTTAAGTTGATGGCCCCATTTTCTTTGATTATATTTGTAGCATCTATATTTGATGGTGTTGATGGTGGTGGTGGTGGTGGTGGTGGTGGTGGTGGTGGTGGTGTGTCTGTCTGTCTATCTGCTAAGTTCATTTTTTTGCTTGTATACATATAGTTTCAAGTCTGACCTTTCTGCTTTGGGGAACCAATATGGATGCTCATCATTCTCCCAGAATTCAACAGTTGCCTGGAGTTCTCTGTCTAAAGGCAGGACCCAATGAAATTTCCCCCTTCTGTGTTGACATGTCCTTTGATACTGCTAGTGTTCCAGTCTTGTTTATGCAGCCTTTTCTAGTAGAGACTGTTCCACACTAACCTTCCTGGTAGTCTGGATCTTGCAATCTTTCCACCCACTCTTCTGTGATGTTCCCTGACCCATAAATGGAGGAACCATAATGCAGATGAGTCCTTTAGGGGTAGGCTTCCCATTATCTGTTGATCTCTGCATTGTGTCCAGTTGTCTTTCTGTAATGGCCTCCATTTGCTGTAAGGAGAAGCTTCTTGACAAGGGGTGACAGCTACACGTACCTATGAGTACACAGGTAAGATCTAGAATATGATAAGGAATTAGTCTGGGCTAGCAAATTGATGGTAGTGGATTGTTTTCCAAGTCCATGACCTCACTAACCCAAGGAAGCTGGCTAGGTTTCCAGCACCAGGAATAATTTCCCTCCTGCTAAATTGCCCTTGAATCTAATTATATAGCTGTTGGCTTCCAGCAATGTGTGATTGCCACTTCTTGCACTGTTGTGCATGTTTTGCCATGCTGGAAATTGTCATGGTTCATAGGTGTCGCATTTGGGGTAGCACTGTTTAATTGCATCCCTCCCTTGGCAATTGGCATAATGTTTTCAGAAACCACAGAAGCTAGGCCACAGCAAAGAGGTGTTCAGGTCAGATCCAGCTCGGGATATTAGAATCCCGTGTGGTGCTAAATGTGCAGTGTCTTCAGGAATATGGGACCACTTTCAACCTCGGAGAGGCAACCAAAGCTACATTGGTAATTGATTGTCTATATTATTTTAAAAATTATTTGGATTGCCCTGACTAACCCTGAAAAAAGAGATTTTTGTTATCCTATGATTTTTATGGGAAATACTATTAGCCCAAGTGTTTATCTTCCAAGTATGTGTGTGTGCATACTTGTGTTCATGCATGTGCATTCATGTTTGCACATACACTTGTATGTATTATGTATAATGTAGGTAAATATAGCATAGCATGATTCCGTGAGGCTTTACCAAGCCCACTTTGATGTCATTTGTCTCTCTTTTCCATCTGTACTGACAACCCTTGTTGTAGCACCCTCTCTGTTATTTCATTTTTCAGTTCCTGTCATCTATGCCCACTATTCCCTCCCAAACCTTCTCCTGAACCTATGGTCCCATATAATATTGTTCTTTCTGTAGAAAAGCGATCTTAAGCACAAAACTCTAGACAGAATATAGAAGTAGAATATTTGAGGAAAAGGAAGGCGGGACTATAGTGAGAGGAGGTGGTAGTAAGACTACATGTTAAAGCCTGAGAGCTGGACAAGCAAGCAGACCATGTAGGACATCGAGGCCGTGCTGAGAAGACAGTTCATATTCATACCAGAGGGCTTTCAAATGAGCTCACTGTCATAAAGCCGGAGCCAATCTGTTGAGGAAATTGTTCCTTCTTTGTTCTGCTGCCATGAAAACCCTTGCTCTAGACTTTTCTTGTGGATGCTTCCCCACCCCAAACCACTGGTGTCAATAAACAATGAATCCAGGGCTCAGCTTTCAGAATACTCACAGGAAGAAACTACAGCTGCCTCTGCCACTCTGTTGCTATATCTTCTGTGAAATTTTTCATCCTGCTATTTCTTTTTCTGGTGCTTTGCCTCCTTTTATTACATGAACAATACCAGTTAACATCTATTAATGTCACTTGCTATGCACCCGGCAGTGTTCTGGGGCTTCCACTTGTATTAACTCATTGAATCTTCACAGCCGTCCTGTGGAGCCAGAACCATTATTATTCCCACTTAACAGATGATGGAACTCAAGCGTAGATTCTGCCCACGGTCACACAGCCAGTGAGTGGAGGAACTGGGATTTGAGTACGAGGAATATGTCTCCTGAGCCTGAACGCTAGCCATTATGCTGTTGTGAGGCCCCAGCACACTTGTCAAAGATGCTGAGATTTTGATTGATGCTGAATAACTTAGAGAACTAACAGAGAATTATTTAACAAGAACAACTTTCTAATAGCAGGGGCTTACAGTGTGATTATTATCAAGCTTTGTACATTTAGGGTTTTTTTTTTTTTTTAGTCCAACCACCCTATTTTTAAAAAGCATTCTCTCTTTTCCAATAGCCAGTTTTGTATATCTCAATGTCTAGCAAGGCCTCAAGCATCCTTAGAGATAAGTCTTAGAACACATGAAACCACTCTTTTGGTTAGAGGACCACACATTTTACGTTGATTAAGAAATATTCAAGTTGACCATCAATGCATGCAGAGGTACTATGGTAATTCTCCTGAATGAAGGAAAAAGCCAGAGACACATGCCTCTGTGATTGGCTCACCCACTGTTACCACTTACTGACCTGGGGCTGCAATTAGGCATAATGCTTGGTAATTACCAGGATATTCATTCCGTGTTCACACAGTGAGTGAACAGCTCCTGGAAATGCTAACAAATTCCACCTCTCACATCCTTGTCTTTGTATTTTTATTAAGATTAAACATTGTAATTCTTGTTATTCTACTCCAGTACCTTCTTTTCATGTAAAATTTTAGCTAGAGTGTGCTATGGACCAGGCACTGTATATAATACTTAGCAAATACTCTGAGGTGTGAATATCATAGCAACCCCCTGAGGTAGGTAGTTCACCCATTCTGGCGATGAAGAAAGGGTTAGATGAGTCATCGGTTGACATCTCTAAAGTTACAAATCTAGTGAATTACAAAGTGAAGCTTGAGACTGAACAAGCTTTACGCTAATGTTTGAGCTGTTAGCCACCTTGACACTCCCTAGCTATGGGTTATAGTTTAATTGAGAACCTCCCTATACCTCAATAGCCCCAGGGCAAAAGTGTTAGATCATTGTAAGCCTTACAATATTCTTTCATTGTGAAAGAAAGAAAAAAGTGATGATGTGCAATTTATAAATTAGGTAAATGGAGAATGTATATTCTTCTCTTTTCTAGGACCACTCTATCCACTACCTAGTGAATAAAGGCAGTGTACATGGAGGCAAAGTGGATGAAATAACATTGGTAAGAGATAATGTTATATGGAGGCAGAGTGGTAGCAGTAGAACTCATGAGTACTGTTCAGATTTGGGGTTGAGTTAAAAAGTAAAACTAAAAGCATTAGGCAAGAGTTTCAGTTTGAGAGTGGAAGAAAGAGAAGTGGTTCCGTCTGTCTGAATAGAAGGCTTAAGAAGTGAGGAACTATAGAAATGGAGATGCTATTTTAAAAGATTGGAAAGCATTTTGGAGGATGAGATTTTCTGAGATGAGGTAAAATAGACCTTAAGTTAATCTGAGACACTAATGTTGAGGTGGTTACTGGACATTGTCTCAGTTTGACAGTGCTTCTGTAACAATATCACAGATAGGGCTTTGTAGACGACAGAGAGGTATTTGTCACAGTTCTGCGAAGTCCAAAAGCAAAAGCTGGCAGGCTCAGTATCTGGATGGGCTGCTCTACTTTCAGGAAGGAGCCTCATCACTGTGTCTTCTTGTAGAAACAGACAGGAGGGCAAAGGAGGAAAATGCTGTGTCCCCAACCCCAGAACAGAATGAATCCACTCCTTCGAGGTCTTTTCAACTGTACCTAATTCCATCCACAAGTCTTCCACCCCCATGACTTCAGCACCACCTAAATGTCTCACCTCTTAATTCTATCATATTAATGATTAAATTCTAATAGATATAATCTGAGAACAGGCATTCAAACTACATCATTCTGATGTCAGGATTCTCCAAAGAGAATTAATAGATGGAATGATGGACAGAAATAGACCTATGACAGGTAGGTATATAATAGATAGGTAGCTAGATAGATAATATAAATGGGAGTGTTAAGGAATGGGGTCATGTCTTCAGGGGGCTCAGTTGTCTCTAATATCCTGTCTCTATGCTGCTTTTTTTGGTTCTGTCCAAAGACTTCCATTCCTAGGAAGCCTGCAGTATAATCACATTTCAGGCCAAATATCTGAGAAGCTAAGGAAGTAGGGAAGAATTCTGGCACAAATTCTGGAGGTCAAGAGCTAGAGAACCTCAAATTCAATGTCTAAGGGAAGAGTAGTTTATCCAAATTCCAAAACAGAAGCATACTCCATTTCCCTCCCCTTTTGTTCTGTGTAGACCCTCAGCTAATTGGATGATGTCCACCCACACCTGTTAAAGACAGATGTCCTTTATTTACTCTGTTGATTTAAATGTCAATCTCTTCCGTAAACACCCTTACAGACATACTCAGAAATAATGTTTTCCTGCTATCTGAGTAATCTTTAATTCAATCAAACTGACAACTAAAATAAACCATCACAGATACTTCCAAGAAAGTAACTGAACATATGAGTGAAACTTAGAAGAGGATTCAACTGGCAATGTAACTATGAAAATTACTAGACATTTAGACCATGTTTAAACCCAAAGATAGGATTACTCAGAAATGAATTCAACTATGGGACAAAAGAAGAAAAGAAACTGAATCTTGAAACTTTCTCCGTATTAAGGTAAAGGGGTCAGTAAATGACATGAAAGAGCAGTGGCCAGCAAAACAGGAGGGAACCATACTGGTAGCATACATCAGAGGACAGGTACAGGACAGGCTTCAACAAGGAAGTTGGCCAACATGGCAAAATGGTTTTGGTGAGCCTGTTTATCAATTAGTATTGATTTTCCAGAACCAACAAGATAAATATAATTGGTAGATAGATAGGTAGGTAGGAGGATGGATGGGTAGCCAGACAGATAGTTAAACAGAATCAAGGATGAATGGATGGATAAAGAGAGAGAGAGAGAGAGAGAGAGAGAGAGAGAGAGAGAGAGAGAGAACAGATACATAGGTAAATAGATTTACTTTAGGAAGTGGCTTACAGAATTATAAAGCATAAGAAGTCCCGCGGTATATGCATAGTTGCATCTGCATAATTATGAAAAACATCTGAAAGAATAATTTAAGAGCGGGATGGATTTGTTTGGGCTCATGGTTGCTAAGGGTTCAGGACATCTCGACTGGCTCTGTTGTTTCTTGGGAGAGCATGGGGACGAGTACTCTGGGACAATGGTCTTCTACTCTATAAAGATTTGTCACTTGTCCTTGTTTGATAAAATGCTGATTGGCCAGTAGCCAGGCAGGAAGGATAGGTGAGGTAACCAGAACAGGAGAATTCTGGGAAGAGGAGAGGCTCAGTCTGCAGTTATCACCCAGATGCAGAGGAAGCAAGTAGATGGTGAGAGGTCCCTTTAACTATCTACTAGTGGGAGAATGGACTGATGAATATTGGCACAATCACACGATAGGGACATAACAGCTTACAGTTAAATCTCTCTAACAATGTTAACTGAAAAGCAGTGAAGTTTAAGACTGAAATCAATGATATTAAGGTTTAGATTTTCAACCGATACTATATATTACTTAGGGACAAGTGGAAAGATAAAAACTATAAATAAATCCGCAATGCCAGGCAAGGTAATGCACCTGTAATCGCAGTTCTGGGGAGACAGAAGCAACAGTATTGCTAGGTCAAGGCTAGCTGTGCTAATTAGTAAGAGCCCCTAGCAAAATCCAAAGAAGGAAACAAAAGAGGGATGGAAAGGGGAAGGGTGAGGAATCGTAAGACAGCTAAATGAGCTTTAGAATACTGGCTTCTTTTAGATGAGATGAGCGTTGTACACATCTTGGATGGACTTGTCTCCATTTGCAGGTGTTTTACTGAGCTGGGTGATGAATACATAATTTACAGAGGAGTCCTATCATTTTGGATGTTTGAAATACTACTTGATGAACATAAAGCCCAACATCTTGCAATACTAAGTAGCAAACTCAGAAGCTTTTTCCTTCCTCCTCACCTTTCCTCTTTGAACTTTCCTTTTTTAAAACTTCTTCCCCCTTATTTCCAGACATACTGACTACTGATTGCTGGCCCCAGGGCATGAAGAAAACATACATTTCTATGAATTTATAGTGCTACTAGTGTTATAAATCTTTGGAAAGGACCACACTGATGATCATGGAGAGCCAATTTCCTTGATCTCTAACTATTTAAGGGCTAAAAATATTAGAGCAATTATTCTCCCTTGAATTCATCTGTTTCCACAAAATCTCATTCGTTAAGCTCACTAGCACTTTATATCCCCTAAGGGAAGCAAAAGCTCATACCTAAATCATTTTATGAAGTTTGACAGACAGGCCAATTTTCAAAAGTGTAAGATTTTTACTAAAGTTTCCATTCAGATTTGTTTGTTTGTTGTTTGTCTGTGAGAGAACATACCAGCTGTGCTGTGCACATACTGGGTGCATGGAAATTAAGCTCCCCATTTCTGATCTCAGTTTCAAATTACTACCCAGCATCTGGGCACCACTTTAGTCACTTCTTCTAGAACCCAGCAGTGGTTTTAACCAGAGCGACAGTGACTGGGTTTCTAAAAATAGTTTCCCTTCCATTTCCCTTCAGCTAAGGCATCCCCAGGGGATTTCTTTTGTCCTCAGATCAAACTCATGAATGAATCTGTGGCTGACATTTTGATTGGCAGAGGAAATAATAGGGTATAAGTCTATGATCCAAGAGAAATTAGGTTTCAAGGGAGCAGGACCAGAGAACGACATAGCACACACTGTGCGTTTCCCAAGTACTTACACTTTGATTTCATTGACACTTTAGAATGACGAATACTTGTGTTGACTTAACAATAGGCATGCATTGTTTTGTCAACTGAGCTGGGAAGTTTTAATGTTGAATATGTTTTATAGAAAATTTTAAATGCTCTAGTGGGTACACAGTAAGAGAAGGCATTGATGTTAGGGTTAGATTTCATTTCAGCCACAGAGAAGAAAAATTTATTAAGGAACTATAAGCATTTTGTTTGGTTGGTTGTTTTGCTTTTTCACCAGGAAGGAAAATGATAAGCGAGGGCCTGGAATCCACACATAGCATTCAGGGGCTGGGCAGTGTTAAACGTACAAGAACCACTCACTTGAAAGGCACTTGGAGGTTCCCTTACTTTAGAATTTTTCTGGGTTGAAAGTTATCACAGGAAATATGAAGCTACGTTGGGTAGTTAGAAAAAGAGTCAACACTGCTCCAGTATTGCCTCTTTCTAATGAAAGCCTTTTAACAAAGGGAGGAACCACTGCAGTAGAAACTGTAACCATTGGATCTGTTTTGATTTTTATTTCAAAAAGCTTTTTAGTCACAGTTTATAATTTCATATAATTTGATAAATATGATAGATATAGAAACTACACTCATCGTAAAGTGTTGAAATGACAGCTCAGAAGGGCCTTCAGGGGCTGCAGGTTACTCCCCGTTCCCCCAGCCCCCACCCCACACTGATAGCACTAAGGTCACCAAGAGAATGAGAGAGATGCCCTTGGACACATCACCTTGATCATACCCATGACAAAACATGTGACAAATGAGCCAAAAGCAGTCATCTAGAGAACAATTTATATTTCTAACATGAAGACACAAAAGGCTCCAGATAGGATTTTAGAATTTGTCAATTCATGATGATCATTTTCAATGCCAGGACAGCCAAGTGTCTGATACTCAACATTTGTCAAGTACATGATAAACATGTTACTAAGTAAATAGAGGAAATGAGCTTCATGAACATCATAGGATACAGGAGGTGAAGACACAGGATAATAGCCATAAAGGAACAGAAGTTCAAGTATGATACATTGGCTGTTAGGAGAGCAGGTCACAAGTAACACTGTAGAAAAGGTACAGAGAAAATGTAATGGAGGTGAAGTGGTGGGGGTGGGGATTCTTACTCTTCCCAGACATCCAAGTCCTTCATGAACTCTGCAGTCTTCTGTGCTGGTCATCTGACCTACCTGCTTCTTCATCACTTAGAGGAATTACAAGTCTCATAACCTATTTAAAAAAAGCTAATATAACACATTGGTGCCATTTTAATAAATAATATCAGACATCATTTTCACTGATTTATTCTATTTCTAGTAAGAGGGAAAACCATAAATATGGTCTTCAACCACAGATAAAGCATATCTGTGATTCCAGAGATAAGATGCCAACAATTATCTTTGACTGAACAAAACTAAAAACAGAAATAGTAGATTTGTGGATAACTAAAACCTTCTTAAGAAAGAACACATTTCCTTAAATGTTAATCATATCACCCAGGCTTGCTCATTGACTTTTAAAAGACAGTTTTTTCAAAGTGTCTGAAATAAGGCAGGGTTGGAATAAAAAGTGTCTAATTCCTTTCAAACAAAACGTGGGGCAGTGACTCTTTTCTAAGTGTCTGGCTAAGGATTATAAGGGACATCCATTTAGCTATGTGCTTACACTTTGTCTCTGGAATATCTTTCTTTAAAATACAAAGCAAAAAGTCAGGTGAGAGACAAGAACATTTATATGTCTTCCTAATCCCATAAGAAATGAAAAGAAAATATAATCCTAGAATAGGCAGTATGTAAGGCAAAGAATGCAGAATACAATTGCCATTACTTTATGTAATGAGAGTAATGTAGAGTTAATGAACTTTGTAAAAAAAATAACTTATCATTTTAATATTTATGTTTCTAGTGCAGTTAACTGAATTCTTAGAAATCCAGACTTACTAAGGCAAATGAAACTTTTTGCTAATAAACCAAATTTCAAAATAAAAGAAAAATCATAATTTATTCTCTCATATATATGTGTGTGTATTAAAATAACTTATTTAATGGAAGTGTTTTTTAAATGGTAAATAGGAGGTAGTTCTGCTACTTTTCATTTCTCTGATAATTAGTCATAACTTATGTTTTAATCAAGATAAATGGAAAGAACAGAATTCTAAGCTGGATCTCCTCTGAAACTTAAGGTTTGCTCAAACTAAATAGGCGAGCTGAAATTGAAATTGGAGGCAGAGATATCTTTAGAACTGAGGAGGGCATGAACTAGTAACTCATGTTATCGTGCTACACCTTAACTACTTGCAATTACAATACTTTATGAATTGGTTATTATTCTTGAGGTAGGTAGAAATTTACTCATAAAGAAGAAGAAAAGAAAAGGTAAACGGAGGGGACAAGAAAAAAACAAAAGAAATAAGGCAGGATGAAGAAGAGAGAAAAGGGAGGGAAATGGAACATGGAGAAGGGACTCACCATCCTCTCTGTCCTTACCTTGGAGTTTGTGTTAGTAATACGTGCTTAATGACCATCCTTTCAGTTGGTTCCTCACCATAACCTCATTTTCAGTCTCACACAATAATCTCAAGATGTGAGCAAAGTAAATATGTTCTCTTTTCTAAAGGGTCACTTTGTAAAGTTGTATGCAAGTTAAGTCAGTGCTGTCAGACATAACATGAATCTAAGTACCCTCATCTATTTTTAAACGCTCAATAGATCCTTAACATAAGCAGTCACTATGCAATAACTGAGGATATTACCAAAAACGTTCATTTTATCAATGTGAAAGTGTCAAGTAGAGTGAAGAACACAAACGGACAAATCAGTAATCCGTGTAGATTTAAATACAAGTAATTTGAATTCTGTAACACAACTGAGAAAAAAAGCCAAACCAGGTGGTGGCAGCACACACCTTTAATCCCAGCACTCGGGAGGCAGAGGCAAGTGGATCTTTGTGAGTTTGAGGCCAGCCTGGTCTACAAGAGCTAGTTCCAGGCCAGGCTCCAAAGCTACAGAGAAACCCTGTCTTGAAAAAACAAAACAAAAAGCCTGGACACCCTACAAAACTGCTTGTTACAAACATGCTTGGGTAGAGACTTAAAGTGTCAAAGAACTCCTCCAAATGGAGAAAAAGGAAATTCCTGGCAGTAGGCAAGGATACACAAATTCAGGAAAATGTGAATGTTGTGGTTTGAGTAAGAATGACCTCACACAGGCTCATATATTTGAGTGCTTAGTGAGCAGGCAGTAGTAACCTTTGGAAGGATTAAGAAGTAAGGCCTTGCTAGAGGAAGTGTGGCCTTGCTGAAGGAAGTATGCCACAGGAATTGGCTTTGGGGTTTCAAGTGCTCAAGCCCAGCCCAATGACTTTTTCTCTTCCTGATGCCTGAGTATCCAGGTGTAGAATTCTCAGCTCCTTCTCCACACCATGTCTGCCTGTCTGCTACTATGCTTCCTGGTATGTCAATAATGGACTAAGACACTTAAACTGAAAGCCAGCCCCAATTAAATGCTTTCCTTTATAAAAGTTGCCATGATCATGGTGTCTCTTCACAGAAATAGAATACTGACTAATACAAAATTTGGTACCAGGAGTGGGGTATTGCAGGGACAAGCCTGACCATGCTGTTTGTTAGCAGAACGCAGACTTTGGGATTTTGGATTAGGAAAGCAGTTGAATGCATTAAGTGGGACTTAATGTATCATCCTTTAGAAGAATGGAAGACAGTGATGAGGGAGATTTGAATTATAGGGGCCCACCTCAAGAAGTTTCAGAGGAGAAGAATATTATTCAGTGGTCAAGAGACCGTTCTGTAACATTTTGGTGAAGAATGTGTCTGTTTGCTTCCCTTGCCCAAAAAAAACCTGCCTGAGGCTAAATTAAAGAGTTTGGAATTAACAATGTTACAGAGGAGATTTCAAGAGAGCCTAGTATTTACTTGGGTATGAGTGACTACGTTTATGCAAGTCTAAAATAAAAAGTTTTCATTTTTTATAATGAAAAGGAGCAAGCTAAGCAAGGAAAAAATACAAACTGTACAATTTGAGAAGAAAAGTCAAGGCAGCTGTGAGGTAACACAGTGGATGAGCTAGCTTTAGAAGGCCAACCCACCAGAGATTTACATATCTGATGGGGGTAAATCCGTGTAGGCATGATCTGTGAAAAAATACTACCTTTTTAATAGCTGGCTGTCTCTACCTGCAGATTCTCTTGTGTGATAACATGTTCCTCTGAACTGTATTCCTCATGTCTGGTACACTTTTCCTATCTTCTGTTAGTAGGATGATTTTTTTCCCCAAAACTGTGCAATTCTGGCAAATAAAATAAGACAGTCAAAGCTTTTGCCCCACACTGCAATAAAAGTAAATAAAACTCTATAATTAACTCCCTGACAGGATGAATTGGCCAGACGGAAGTTCTTCTGGAAAGATCACAAAAGGAATTTTCACAGAGCAGAATTGCATGTATCTAGCCTTGCTCTTCAAAGATTTATGACAAATTATAGAAGTATTGCAGGTGTCTGTCCTTGTTATATCATAGTTCTTCAAGAGAGCAAAAGCACCTGACTAACCATATCCAGATATTACTAATCACTCTTAAGAAATGTAAAATGCTACACTCTTTCTTTGTCTTTTCCTCAGATCTCTTGATGGCTTAGTTTTCATCCTTTGTAACCTTGTAGCAGCCCTTTAAGAGAGGGCTGGAACCTCCTCATGGCTGGAGCTGTGGTTGGCTACAAACTAACTAATAAGTTTTGCTATGTATCTTCAAAGAATGCCTGTATCCCTAAGAGTTTTCCCTGTAGTTTTTGTTTGTTTGTTTGTTCGTTTGCTTGTTTTTCTACTAACAAATTGCTAATGAATTGATATATTATGCTTGGGAACTTGCAACAGCAGAAGAAATAAGATTGGAAGAATGTAGAATGTAGAGGAATAAGGATAGTGAATGTAGAAGAAGTAAGAATGTTAGAATTGGGACAGAAATTCAGAGCTAAGAAATTATAGGCAATTAGGACAGGAAAATTAGAATGAATGCAGAACGATAAAAAGCCGTGACTGGAGCTGCAAGCATCTGAGTTCATTCCGTAACCTCTCAGGCTAGGGGTTTTCTAAGTCCCTTTAGAGACTCTGAGGCAACCAAACGGAACCCTGGGAGGAGATCAGCATAGCTGGACTCTTGGCTTTCAGTAGAAAAGGAGCAGCAGGAAGCGTAACGGAGCTAAGCCCAGTGCTCAAGAAGACGGAAGCCTAAGGAAAAACCTGAAGCAGAGTGGCGACCTCAGGGCAAAACTCTACCAAGTTCTAAGTGGTGAAAAGGAATTAAAGAGCAGTTTAAGGCCAGCTGCGATGGTCCTCATTTCAATCCCAGCGGCTGGGAGCAGCTGGAGTCAGGTGGGCCAGCATCGGCTACAGAGCAAGTTCCAGGACACCCAAGCTTAGGCAGTCAAGGTAACCATTAAAAACAGAAAACTGATGTAGATGTAATTGAATAGGGGACCATGTTCCAGCTCCAGCAAGCAGCAGAATTTGGCATCTTTGGTCACATAGGTCTGGCTTCAGAGTCAAGGATACAAGAAAGAGTTATAGAGTCCCTCCATGACTAAAGAAAGCACGTGCCAGGGGTGTCCCTGAAGGGAGGCTTTCGTATGAAGCTGTGAAGGTGAAGCCTGGATTGCCTTGGAGACCACAAGATGATGGAGATGCCACAGCATAAAGTATCGGCTAAAGAAAGCTGCAGGAATCAGCTGCAGGCACCAGCCCAAGAGAAAGAAGTGTGTTGAAGTCAACAAAGCTGAAAAGAGTTGGAGATCTGAATAGCACTTTGACATCAAACACGGAAATGCAGAATTTGGAGTTTGTCCGGCTGGTTTTCAGTCTTTCTTCGGTCCAGTATTTTCTTACTATGTTCCCTTCCTCCATTTTAGAATGGTAATGTATACCTTGTACCTCTGTATATTGTAAGTATATGATTTTTTTTATTTTGATTTTACAGTGAGTTACAGTTAAGAGATTGTCTTTGAGCTTTGAACTACTAAATAGTGTACATAAACTATGGAGAATTTGAAGTTGGACTGAATGTATCTTTGCATTACGATATGGTGACAAGCCTATGGGGATCAGGGAATGGAATGTGATTGGTTGAATAACAATGACCCTCATAGACCTACAGATTTGAATGCTTGGTCAGCAGAGAGTGGTACTGTTTGAAAGGATCAAAAAGTGTGGCCTTGCTAGAAGAAGTGAGTATGTCACTGGGGACAGGCTTTGTGGTTTCTATTGCTCAAGCCTGACCCAGTGGGTTTTTCTCTTCCTGCTGCCTGAGGATCTAGATGTAGAATTCTAAGCTCCTCCTTCCATACCATGCCTGCCTGCATGCTGCTATATATCCCGCCAGTCTGATAATGGCCTAACCCTCTGAAACTGTAAGCAAGCGTCAATTAAAAGCTTTCCTTTGTAAGTCCTGTCGTGGTCATGGTGTCTCTTCACAGCAACAGAGCACTGACTAAGACAGTGAAAGCAACTTGTTCATGGAGAGGTACAGGGGAAATATTGTGCTTTTATAGCATAGTCTGTGTCTTCCCAGATCCACCATCACTTCAGTTCCATAGGTGGTGAAAGTCTGAAATGAACTTGCAGGTCAAAAGTCACATATAGTCAAGAACCCTTTAGCGAACACCAGGTTAGATGAACCTTGGGATTTGCATGTGAAATTTGAACTGTGTCCCACAGGCTTTGCATTGAATACTTGGCTTCCAGGCAGTGGCGCTATTTTAAGTGATAGCAGAAGCTTTAAGAAGTGAGATATAACTGAAAGAAGGCGGTCCTCGGTGGAGAATGTTTAAAGATCACAGCCCGTCTCTGTCCCCTTCCATGTGGCCTCAAATCTATCACTGGGTGAGTATCCTCTAAAATGTGCTCCTCATGCTCAATCACCATGGGCCCAGAAGAAATAGACCTAAGAACTATAAACCTGCAAAGCTAAGCTGAAGGAAACTCTTCCCCACTTAAGTTACTCATTCCAGGTATGTTGTCACAATGACACAGTCTAGGGACATTACTGTTTCTTCTCCTGATACGCAACTCTAACGTAATTAATTTTTCTCTAGCCCTAGGAAATGATCATGTCTTATTGGTTTGGGTTTTGGTTGAGCTTCAGGTAAGATCACTGACTTCCGTGGAACATTTATCTAATTATTCTTTATCAGTAAAAACTCGGGCATCAGATATCAGGGTAAGAACCTAATTGATCAGAGAAGCAGCAGAGAAGTGACCAGTGACATCCTCTCTCTCTCTCCTTCCTTTATCTGAAAGGGTTGAGACTTTCTCTAAGCCCCTCCATGTGGTTCTCTATATGTCCTGGGTCCTCCAAAACCTCTGTGACCATTTTGGTCAGCTAGTGGCTAGCTCCACCCTCTGATTCAAGGAAAACTTTATTGTCAGTCTCAAGAGTATCACAGTGTAATCAAAATATCCCACAAAACTTGCATATAAGTTCTTGTGTATAAAATAGAAATGCGGAGCATAGCTTTTTGGGGTTGAATAGTCCAGTCAATGTGTAAAGGCATCACAGACAATATAGACAGTGGATCTGTAAGTGATTCCTGGCAGGAGGGGGAAGAAAGGGGTGGTGAGCTGACTGACCTCCACTCTCTCTTCTTGTTATTCATTATACTCATTTTCTCCCTCCAAGCTTTCACATAGCTGGTTTCTTTGGTTAAATGAGTTACACTTGATTTACCCTGTATGGTTCTGTAAGCTCCATTCCCCCCTCCAAACCTCTCCTGCTCAGATGGTCTCTTGACGTGGGATATCCTTCTGTATGTGTATTGCTTTTATTAGTTAGTGAATAAAGCTGCTTTGGCCTGTGGCAGGGTAGAATATAGCTGGCTGGAAGAGACAGAGGGAGAGACTAGGCAGAGTCGAGGAGATGCTATGTAGCTGCCAAAGGAGAAAGATACCTGTTGGATCCTTACCAGTAGGACACAGCCGCATGGTGATGTACAGATGAATAGAAATGGGTTAATTTAAGATGTAACAATTAGTTAATAAGAAGCCTGAGCTAATAGGCCAAACAGTGTTGTAATTGATATAGTTTCTCTGTTATTATTCAGGTCTGGGCGTCTGGGAAATGAAACACAGTCTCCATCTACAGTCTCTGAACAAAGGGAAGGCACCAAAAATCCCATTCTGAATCCTTGGATACTAACTCTTACAGCTTCCTCTGAACTGACCAGCCTCCCAAGTCCCTGCCTAAGTGCTCACCTTTTGGCCAGACTTGGCACAAGCCCAGCTTTGGTGGACACATCTTTACCCTTCATCTACAACCTATAAAACTTTCCTTCCCTGGCCTTGATCTCCGGGACCCATGAACCTGCTTGGGAATTGCTTTGCTTAATATACCTGTTGTTATACTTTTTCAGTTCAGCTTGATCTGGCTTATTGTGTTGATGTAGAAATTTATTATCAGGGGTCGGGGGCAAAAATCCCATTACAAGATTGGAATGATTCATACTTATTTATACATACAACAAATATTTGTTTTGTGTTTTTGAAAGGCCAAGTATTGGCCCAGACTATGGGAATGCAAACAGTGATGAAAATTAGACAGTGTAATTATAATAATAAATATCATGTCAGAATAAATGAATGTTAATCAGTGGGAATGGAGGAGATGAATAAGAAGAAGGGTGAACAAGAAAGAAATGCATTTTTAAACAAGGGTTTTATGTTAGACTTCAGGAGAAAACATAATTTGAATGGTGTGCCTTATAGAGAAGGGCAGCTGTCATTCCTGGATAATAATGACAAGGTATAGAGTTCTGCCAATAGCTAGCAGGCTTCAAGCAAGACCTAGAGCCACAAAAGAGAATTAAGTGCCTTCACAACTTCACTTCCACCTCAGCCTGAGCTGAGGGTCAGAGTAACCTCGGCTCCTGGACCATGGAAACTGGACAGAACAGACTAGTTGTCAACTGCTTACTGTGATCTGTAGAAAGCCCTGATCTTGTAACAGGAGACTCATGTATGGTCATTTCTTCTTTGTTACCAAGAACTGAATTAACCTTAAAAGAAATAGCAAAATATGCATGTATGTTTCTACCTCTGTTTAAAACATTGTTTATGTATTGATATATATATATATATTTACCATACTGCAATGTACATTACTACCTCTGATTAAGATACTTATACATTGTTTATATTTGAAGGTCATTGTCCTCATTTATTGCACAGTTGTTTATTGTCTTAGTCTTTAAGTTAGATAGGTATTAAAAATTATAGATCAATAGTCATCTATATTTGTTATATTTATAATTAGACTAATCAGGTTTTTTAGATACATAGAGATTATATTCAGTATAGATAGATAATCTTTAACCTCTTCAAGGAGCTGTAGAAAATGGCCTTTAATCTAATTTAGAGTTTCGTAGTTTCGTGACAAGGAGACACAATTGCTCCTGGCAGCACCAATCTATTCCCAAGAGAATGTTGAACACCAGAGACACTCTACCTGGAGCCTTTCTTCTTGGCAGAACTGGCCTTTGGACAAAGAAATGTCCATACCTCAACCACTGACAGAGATACAGAGTATCCATAAATGGATAAAACAAAACTGTCATATCCTGCCAAGACAGGGTAAGATAGTTTTGAAAAGTTTCTTGCCTTTAAAAATGGTATGTCAGTTACTTTAGGCCTTAGCCAAAGTTGGTTGCTTCAACATTACAAATGAGACTTTGGGTGATTGCCCAGGTAGTCAGTTGTCTCTGTCATTTGTTGCACATTTTGGAAGTTTCTCGATTACACTTCCTGTCCACTC
>PVIU01025360.1:0-23874 GCA_004026605.1 Ondatra zibethicus
GTTGGGATTGGAACCCAGGCCTTCTATAGGAGCAGTGGCTCTTGAACTCTGAGCCATCTCTCTGATCCACACTGTGATCGTGTGTGTTATATGATAATCATGTTCCACAGATGAAGTCTCCCAATCTAGGACTCTTTAAAGTTAAGATTCTAGCCCAGGGAATGCAGTTTCTGGTATGCCTTCTTAACTATGAAAATATAGAGTAAATATTTAATGTGCTGTAAGCTTTTGAACCAATGACTTTTTCTCATCTTTGTTCTTGCTGCTGAATGAATTTTAAGCAGTTTCCATTTACTGAAAGCAAGAAGTGTTCACTCGGCCAGAACTCTCCTCTGTCTGACATCATGTTTCAATGTGTGAAGAGCTCATGCCTCTGGACTTAGACTTGGCATCCTTTTATTGGGGGGGGGTGCTTGTGGCCTGCCAACTCTGTGCCATCTGTGTGTTTTACCTTTCAGAGCAACTCTTTAAGACACTAGGACTCAGCTCATGACAACAGGAAGTTTTCATACCTGTTGGGTGTTCCTACTAGTTGCTGCTATAGAAGCCTACCTCTTCCCTGGTCATGAATGTAGTTTTTTCTTGTTTCATTAGATAAATACTGCCAATGAGTTACAAGTTATGAATATTTGGCTGTGATAATTTAAATATTTTTCCTTTGAACACAGCATATAGTAATTTGCCCACATAATAAAAAATATCTATAACTATAAAATATATATTTCCCTAAAATGGAACGTTTGGATTTACTTCACATTCATTTTTGCCAGTTAAGAATTCTAAACAGAGCTAGGTAGATGGATCGGCGTGCTTGCTGCTGAATCATGAGTACCCTGAGTTTGAATCTCTATAACCCATGTAAAAAAGCCAGATATGACTAATGCATATCCCTAATCCTAGTGCTCTTAATGAAGGAAAACCAAGGGGATAATAGGATAATCCCTAGAGCTGTGAACTGGCTATGCTAGTATATGGCACAGCCAACAACATAAAGAGACTTCCTGGAACAAGAGAGAAAGCAAGCAAGGACAGACCTCAAATTTGCTTTCTGACCTCAGCACCTAAGAGTGGCACATACATGCCTCCCATAAAATGGGGTTGGTGTTGGGTGTCACAGAGAGAGAAAGAAACAGAGAGAAGAAAGAGAGAGAAAGAGAAAGAGAGAAAGAGAGAGAGAGAAAGAGAAAGAGAGAAAGAGAGAGAGAACTGAGGAAAATGAATCTATGCTTTCAAAGACACAAAAGGCATCTCCTGTGACTGATGAACAGAAATCATTTTCTCTGGCCCTTCAGCATTGTTAGAGTCATTCTCTCAAGAAAGTACTAGCAAATGACTTTGGGCCGAGAATGAGGCAGTGGTGATGTCTGGGTGTAATTTGCTTGGGGCATACTGATACAATACACAGTCACTGGCTGCTTACATCTCTAATGTTCAGATCATAACTACTCCAGAAGAAATTAAAGGAGCTGCCATGGGAAAACATATGGGGGGTGGGACAAAATGTTATCTGAACCGAAGGGAAAGAGAATCCGTTATATTTAAATTAAATTGCTTTGTCTTCTATCAATGTATGTCTGAAAAAGATTTGAAACAGAAAACAGCTGTATTTGCTTCAAACTTAAGTTTTAATTTAATTAATATCTTGCTAACTCCTTTTTATTTTTTAAAACGTAGGGAATATTGCTTTCAAGTTACAGTATAAAAAGCAATACTGAATTGGCCTGCAATAAAAAAAAGTCTTACCCATTGACTCAGAAATGCAAAGTTTTGTACACTTGTGTGACAAGTCTTGGTTATGACTATAACCAAGAGAATTACATTCAGTATATAGTCAGCCAAAGAAAATATCACTGTGTCTGTTCTCCCTAAAGTCACCTCCTCTGGCAGGCTACCCTGAACGTATTTCCTTCGCATAGTAGAAGGAGGGCTCTAAGAACAGAAATCATTCAAGACTTTTTGAGTCTAGACTAGGAACTGATACAATGGAAATTCCCCTGAATTCCATTAACCCAAGCAAACGGCAAAGGCCAAGAAAAGAAATCACTATTACTTCATAGCAGAAGCTCCAAAGTTACTGCTAAAGGGATGGGAGAAGCTAGCACACTCTTATTATTAACCTGCTTTAATTTCTTCAAATTCACCATGTAGGTCTATATGGATACTTTTCTATAGTGTAAGTTAGTAGTTTGTAACATGTATATATATTCAATATGTGTCTGTGTTTTATATATAAACATACATTAATCATTACAAGAAGCCTTCTTTATCCACAGATCCCACATCCAGAGACTCAACCAAATAGCAAGAGAAGATATCTGAAAAAAGTTAATCTCTGCTAGACATGTACAGATCTTTATTGTCATTTCAAAATCAATAGAGTAAAACAATTGTCTACATTGCATTTACATTGTATCATATTGTAAATAATGTAGAGATTATTTAAACAATATAGGAGGATATAAGCAGGTTCATATTTAAGTACCAATAACAAATCCTCCACAATCACCAAGACTATATATTAAATAAAATATAAATATGCATAGTGACATATAAAAAAGAATAGACATATATTCCTTACTTTTCAAATTCCTGGAAAAAATACCTGACCAAAGCAAGTTACAGACGGGAAGGTTTATTCGGGCATATCATTCAAAGAAACAGTTGACCTGGTGGAACGCCATGGTACTAGGGGCTTGAGACAACTTTTCACACTGCGGCTAGAGTAGGAAGCAGAGCTCAGCTTGACTTCACCTTGTTTTTGTTTTTCTAACAATTCTAAAATTAATTATTTGAGAATTTCATACAGTGTATTTAAACAAATCCACCTGCCTCAATTCTTCCCCTTCCCTTTCTCTCAACCCTTCTGAACCTTCTCGCCAAATTTTGAGATTTTTTTCTTCCTTTCATCTTTTCTTCTTTCACCATCAAGTATCATTTGTGAGGACAATAAACTCAGTGATTTCCAACTGGTCAGTGTCCCAAGAGACACGAGAGAGAGTGTCCCCCACCCGCCATGGATCTTCTCAGAGGAGGGTGTGGAAAGACTTTAATGGCTGGGGTGATGGATGACTTTTCTAAGGAAACAGTTAAGCCATAAGAGGGCAGAGACACATGTAAACTCACAACAACTGGGAGAGCATACACAAGAGTGATGCAAGTGTCAGGCAAACAGAATCCCAGAGGACACGAAAGGAAGAAAGGGGAGATGCAGTGTCATTACCCCTAGCTCTTTGTACCACAAAGCAGAGCAATCCCAATCCCAAGACTGACTTTTGTGTTTTCTTCAGGCTGGAAGAAAACCTGGGACACTGACACCAACATTCGCATAGGGTTAGTTTTTTTACCCATGAACAGGGTCTAGAAGTCCCCCAACAGATATGCACTGTTTCCATGGTGAGTCTAAATCCCATCAAGTTGACAATTTTAGCCATCACAGCATACTCTAGAATCTGTTTGTTGTTATTAGTATGCTTATGAACCAAAATTAAGAGAACTTAATATTGTCTACCTGTTTTACACCTTACCAG
This sequence comes from Ondatra zibethicus, assembly GCA_004026605.1. Lineage (NCBI taxonomy): Eukaryota > Metazoa > Chordata > Mammalia > Rodentia > Cricetidae > Ondatra > Ondatra zibethicus. Next base: position 3,528 of record PVIU01025360.1, read on the forward strand.
AACTTTCTTCCTTCCTTAAATGCTTAAAATACAATTCTATTAGCATATATTTATTAGTATTAGCATCTGCATATTTAGATGAACTGTACCATTTTTAATAGTGTATGAGCCTCATAACTATCCCCCACATTCAATGGGCCTAGTTTGGTCCTATGCATGTTCCCCAGCTATCAATCCAAAGTCAGTAAGCTCTCGTTAGCGCAGGTCAGCTGTTTTTGTGTTTATCACCATTGTGATCTTGACCTCTTTGCTCATATTATTGTTCTTCCCTCTCTTGGACTGGTCTCTGGTATCTCAGTTCATGCTTCACTCTAGATCTCTGTATGCTTTCATAAGTTGCTGGTTGAAGGTTCTATGATGACAATTAAGGTAGTCATCAATCTGATTACACAGGAAGGCCTATTTAAGGATCCTCTCCACAGTTGCTTAGAGTCTTAGCTGGGGTCATCCTGTGGTTTTCTGGGAATTTCCTTAGTGCCATGTTTCTTGCTAGCCCTTTAATGGTTCCCTCAATCAAGAGACTTGGCCGGTCTATGGGGTCACTGGCAGTGGGATCAAAATTTATCTTTAGTGTTTGAACTGGCATCTAGGAGCACATTCTTTCTGGAGGGACACCTTGCTCAGCCTAGATATAGTGAGGAGGGCCTTGGTCTTGCATCAAAGTGAGGTGTCAGACTTTGTTGTTTCCCCATGGGAAGCCTTACCCTTTCGGAGAAGTGAATGGGGAATGGGGCAGGGGATAAGTGGGTGGGAGGAAGGGTAGGAGTGGGAATATTTTGGGGTTTTTTTTGCTATGTAAAATGTGAAAAGATTGCATTAAGATTCATAATTAAAAATAGTGTATGAGCCACTTTTTCCCAACAAGATATTTTTATTAATTATTTATAAATTTCATACAATATGCCCTGGTCACACCCAATTTCCATTCCTCCCAGGTCCACCTTCCTTCCTGGGGATTCTGTTTGCCTGACACTTGGACACTTGTGTTGCTCTTGCAGACGCTGCCACAATTGCTGTGAGTTTACACGTGTCTCTGCATTCTTATGGCTTAACTGTTTTCTAAGAAAAGTCATCCATTACTCCTGGCCTTTAAAATTTTTCCACATTCTCTTCTGAGACGATCCATGAGGGTGGGGGACACTCTACTCTCTTTTGTTTCCCACCCTTGTGAGCCCCCCAAAAAGAAAAAAAATCAAAGCACCAAGTCCCCCCAACTGCATCACAGCTGAACACCCAGTGGCCAGCTCCTGACAGGTAACCAAGTGGTGGTTGTTCTCCCCTCTTAGCCCTCGCCAGAAGCCATCAACTGCCAAAAACTCCACTTCCGCATCTTTACTGCATTTTTTAAGGAGTCTATTCAGTAGCTTCCTGTCTAAACTGTTTCTTTTTTTTTCTTCCTTTTTTGGTATGGGGTGGTACTGCTCAAAGGCCATGTTGATGTCAATGATCAGGGCTGCCATGGTCGTGTTGATTCTCATGATCTGTGCTGCTGCCAGCTGCTATGGGCAAGGAAACTTCTTTTGTAGTGGTATTGATGACTACAGATTCATAATTGAGGATGGGAGACATTGAAAACTACTGTGATAATCACTCTTATTCTCGTCACTCAGTCATTTCCTTTTCTCATTTGAATTCTAACTGTTTGTATAGGCTAGCCTGTAATCCTTAAGATGAATGGTCCACCTGAACATTTAGAGTAACTGAACATACATATTCCAACATTATGGCCAGCTATTCAGCTTGGGAGCACATGTCTGCTCTGTTTAAATTATACAGTATAGCTTCACAAAAGACAAAGAGCAATATAATCTCTTCAAAGTAGAATTACTTTATATAAGTGATGGAGAGTATTAAATGACATAAGCATTGATCTTTTCAGAAAGTTAATATAAAAAGTTTTAAAGTGTAATATATAAAGTATCAAATAAATATTAATCAATGGGTTACTTTTGTATTTTGTGCAATAATAAAACCAAATTGCACTCAGCAGTTCTGGGAGGGGGTGAAGGAAGATAGTCTAAATTCTTTGTTTTCTTTGGGAAAGATATGGTATCCTTAGCATATATATATGACTCAGCAAATCTTATTTAAAGTATACCTACCAGAGAAATTTTGACATATGTTTTAAAAATACACAAAAGTCATAAATGCATCATTTATATAGCAACTAAACTGGAAATACCCAGTATGTCCATCAGCTAGACAATAGGAAAATACATGATACATTTACAAAATGAAATATTCTTTAGCAGTGGAATCAGTTGTTTCATAGCGCCTTCCTTCTAGCTTGAGTGCTTTCTTCTTTGGACCATTCAGTTCATCATCTCTTTTTCCAAACCACTTATTAGTGAAGCTGACACTGCTTATGTATTATGCCATCCCAAGTCCCCAAGGATAGTGATTTCACTCAGTCTTCATGCTATACAATCTGTTTGATGACCTGCCTCCTCAGGAAAATCATGCTCCCTGTGCACATTCCTTACCTCCACTTCTCAAATGCTGAGACTGGTTGTGGCACAGAATAGGTGAAGAAGGACGCTTAAAAGAAATCCCACACTAGCTGAGAATTGAGAAATAGAAGGTTATTTATTTATTTGTGAGACTCACAAATCAAAATCTTCTGCTGGAATGGAGATCAGAAACCAAATCCCGCAGCCGGAAAAGAGGTCGGATGCATGCTCTACATCAGCATAAATAGTATAAGAGACCACGCACGCTCCAGCAGGCGAGTAACTCCTGGCTGTAAGACTTCCTACAGCAAATAGGTACTCAACTCCCTACCCCCTCTTTTATGGGGGAATGACTGAGTAGGTTTGAATCCTCTCCCCAAAACTGACTGACATAGTCTTGGGAAAGTCACACAATCTTTTTGAGCCTGGGTTTCCTCATCTATACAATAATACCTGCTTTGAGTGTGTGTCACAGAACTCCATATGATGAGTGGATGAGTAGATTTAACTCCTCTCCTGACAACTGACTAGGTTTTAATCTTGGGAAACACGGAACGTTTCTGAACTATTCTCATCTGTAACAGTCTTTCCTCAGAACATTTGTAACACTTAATTCATGCTTTTCTTGAGACTTTAATTGCCCTAGAACTTGTATTATTCAACAATTCATTAAAAATGTAGGGAACAGCTCAATCATTTAAATGGAAATAGAGGATGATAATAAGAGAGGAAAAGAGGGAGAAAAAGAAAAATGGAAGAGAACAGTTAGCTTTTCTGATCTTGAGAGATGTGTCAGAACTGTGCCAAGTATTTTCATAGGCTATCACGGTGAGTCGTTAAGACACAGCTCCAAAGAACCTGTGTGGAATGAAGTCAGGGAGGGCCTGCAGAGAAGAAAGAAGTCCGGCTATGGAGGATGATGGGCCTCGGAAAGACAACTTTAACAGTGTCCTGCCAGGCAAATGCTGTGCCTCTCCATAGCATCCCTCAATACTTCACAATGCAAATGGGATACAAATGTCATCTGTTGGGTCTGAATTGAGAATGAGATGAGAATTTTTGGAAGAGTCTCCAGTTGAGGCTATGCCATAGTGCAACTTGAAAAGCAGTCAGTTGGAATCGAAGAGACATTTTACCAAAATGATGAGGATTTTAACAGATAGAAAGAGGGTAATAAAAAGCAGATGGGATGAGATCAAGGCAAAGATGGCAAAAAACCAAAACAACAACTTAGCTTCTGTGAGATCCCATACAAATGTAAAAGAAGGAAAACATCATTCAGCTAGAATGTGACATATCTTCTGTTTTACTATACTGTCTGGAGTTTATTACATGGTCAGTGGAAACATTTTAAGATTATTCTGAGTATGAGATTAATAACATGAGAACCATGCTTTAGTGGGACTGACTGCATGTCAGTGGTATGTAGGCTTGATTAAAGGAAACGACTCCAGGCAATGAGGCCAGTCCCTACTGGGTGCCTGGCACTTAACTATATTTGCTGAATTAATTGAATATTAAACATGTATTTGCATTTTGTGAGGTGCAATAGCACCATTCTAATTAGTGTCTGGAGACCTTATGCTCATAATAGCACATTACTTACTCTTTCCATTGCTAACACAAGTAACAAAAATAAAGGAAATGGACATTTTCTAGTGACTTTCAGGGTTGACATATCATCTCTTTTCTGCCTCATTTGAAATGCAGAAATTTAAATTCAAAGTTAAGAGAGAGAGATTACTTTGTCATTAAATAAAATGTCTCCCGGGGCTGTAGGTGTGATGGGATTATAAATACCCATTTGTCAGCAAGGTGGCATGAACCACCTTAAACTTTTTTATTTTATTTCTAAACTCATGGCTTTTGGAAATATAAGTAGACTTCTTGTCTGAAGTGATCTTTTGTTGACACTTGTGCCTTAGTGGAACTGGCATCCCAATTTGTGAGCAGGCTCCCAGCCAACTTGCAAATGGGGATGAGCACAGGCGGCAGTCTCTACAGATGACATGCATTGATTCTGCAGGATGTCAGGCTAGTAAAGTTGGAACGGCCGTCTGTCCCCTGCTTCTGTGCTTGCCACTGAAGGGGGGGGGGTGGGCTGTCATGAGTCCAGCTTTCAGCTCAATTAATTCCAAAAGTGAAAATTACCTTCTGCAGTGAATTGCAACAAATTAATATGCCTGGGAAATCAGAATAGGTGTACCCCAAAAGAAAACAGCAGAGACTTTCTCTTTGTGGATGTAACCACAAAAACTCTAAAAATCCTGGTCCTATAATAAATAATCACAAGCTTCATTTTAAAAATTCTTTTCTAGAATGAGTGTAGGTAATAGCTTAATTTACCCTTGTTTGCCACAAGAGGAACAAAGTTTCAGACACTGCCAACTTACTATTGAGATTTTAAAACACTATTCAACAAAAGAAATAGTTGAAAAAGAAAACTGCTTTTTCTGTTGTTGACTTTGAAGTCCATTTGCTTGTGGTTCCTGGGGTGGCTCTCAAATTTGGTCTTTTGGAATACTTTCTAAGAGCCCCAGAAAATCCCACTCTTATGCAGTGTAGTAAATTGCTATGACAATCTGGGGTCCCAAAGATCAGTATCCATCCCTGCTTTTATGCATACCTCCTCAGTAACACTGATACTGAATGCTGGTCAAGGCTTCTGAAATCAGTGCATGCAGTCCTTTTCGGAAAAATCTTATTGGAGGAGTTTGGGGAACATAGCAGAAGAGAGGGTAAAGAATAACCGTTACTCAATGAACTGCTATGCTGCACCTAACACATATGAATACTATTTATTCATCTTTTACTTGTTATCTTAACAGCTTTCTTTATTCAGGCCTTCCTAATCCCTTAGGTCTGTGTTATCTCTCTTATCTGACTCCACCTGCTTCTCTTGTGACGCCTATCACTCACTGGGTGTTACTGTTTACAGGATTTCCCTCTCCCTGGATTGCAATACCCATGAATATAGAGACAGTGTCTTGCTCACCACTGTAGGCGAAGAGCCTAATGATATTGTGTACATTTTAGTAACATCTCTTTCATGGGTTGCTTAGTTAAATCCTTGCCATGAATTTAAGAGAAACCACTATACTGAAATTTAAATGAGAAAAAAATAGATTAGAGCCCAAGGAGATGGTTTTATGGATAAAGCATGTGCCAAGCAAGCATGAGGCCTAAAGTTTGAATCTTCAGTACACACACATAAATTCTAGATTTCCATGGTGGTGCACATGTCATTCCAGCAGTTGGATGGTGGAGACAGGGTATTCCTTGAGAAAGATGAGTAGCTAGATTACGGTGTCAAGGAGCTCTGAGTTCAATTGAGAGACCTTATCCCAACAACAAGGTGGGCAATGATTGAGGAAGACTCATGAGGTCTGCCTCTTGGGCCTCCAAACATATGCACCCACATATGCAAATATACACATGAAAGGATACATGTATGCATATCATATGTAGAGACAAATAGAGAAAAATAAAATAGATTCAGATGGATTTAAACAGTTCCCAATGTCAAAGGACTTCTGAAAGGCAGACGTTGAGCTGAAGTCCGGGTCTAACCCAGACTATTTTCTTCGGCATAGATCTGCTGTTAGCTTACCACACTGATGATTTGCTGCCTCAAGCTTACAGGAAGTACTTAAAATGAGAAAACTGTCATTATAGATATGTTCAGGGAAAGCCACAGAGCTGCCTCCTGAGGTGGAGAAGCTTTGTGGTTTTATGTTGACCATGTTAATGCTGTAATGTTGATCCGGTTCCATGAAAGTGCATCCCCAAAGCTTTATGTTTATTTTCAATATTTCATTTATAAAAATAAACTCAGTGCCTGGACAGCTGGGAATATAGGCAAACAATGAGAAATCATACATTTCAATTTCAACATGAGCCAGAGGGACTCTATCAAATCAGGCAAAAGCCTGACTGGAGAGAAAGGATAAATTTTTATCAAGAGAATATATTAAAAACAGATGGAATTCGGAAAGAGGTACAAGCACAAATCACACGTATGGTACCTCTGCTGCCTTTAACTACATTGTGGAAACTCAGGCTACCACTTCCTAAAGCCAATCTAAGGGTAAACTGCTGGAGAATGGGCAGACACCCTGGGGCAATGTGAGGTTTGTCAGCCACTTCTCTCTCCAGTGCCCTCCACTGCAGCATTGGGCTTTGAGGAAGCAGAAGCAAAGTTTCAGCATTTGTTTGTTAGCCTAATAGGAAATAAAGGAGATAAAGAACTAGCAAGGGAGAAAAGGAACGCCCTTTGGCTAATGTTTCTCACAGCTACTGTCTTTAGATTGAAGGAAGGCAAGAAACAGTATACATTTATGAATTCTGCACATAAACTCTGGAGATTTTTAGAAAAGCATCCATAGTTGCTTCTTATAAAGATGCCCCAGGGGAAAAAATCTCTGAAAAGTGTATTAAGATAAACAGCATAGCAATAAGTAAGACAATCATAAACAGTCATTTTGATGAAAGAAACAGTAAATGATACATTACATAAATGTTATTCAAATCCTTTGACCCTTTCCTTTTATGGTCCTCTACATTCCTTTCTACCTCTAAATTACTGGCAGAGTGTTTGTTCATTAAACTTAATTTATGTCATATCAGATTGAAAAGAGCTTAGAGCATGCCTCATATTTTCAGTCTTTGCTTCTATGGTGGGAAAAACCCAGAGCAATGATAGCTTTTCTTCCTTCCTGTAAAACCCTTTCAGAGCCACCCCATGCAGTCAGTGTTATGATTGAGAAGGAATAGTAGAGACCACGGTCCTATTAGTTCATAAGTAAGAACATTACACTTTTCCAAAGAGTACCAACATCTCCCAGGCAGAAGCTTTTGCCTTCATTCTTAAAATACTCCTGGGTCTAATATGATGAGCAAAAAGCTCGCCACTGGGCTCAGAGCAGAGGGGTCAGCCTTGAACTTTGGTAAGCACCCCAAGAGATCAGTTTCATCAGAGGTTGGGCAGATCTTGTCTTTGCTTGGGATCTTTATCTGGTCTCTTGTGCCTGAAACAGAAAAACACTGTTTCCACTTTGCAATCAACAATAGAAAACAAACTACTTCAAACACATAGTTGGAACACATAGTCCCAGTAATATAGTCTACATATGAATATACATAAAACACGGGTTTCACTGAGCACAATAGAAACAGGCATATATAACCACGTGGTAAAGCAGAAATATGATGCACAGCTTCCACAATGTTCATAAAAAGAAGGTATTGAAGAAACTAGGAGTGGCTTATGTGGGAATTCAGCATTATCTTCTCAATTTTACTAGAAATTTAAAATTATGCTATAAAAGAGAATATGGCTTATAAATAAATGAACAAGGTCTGCAGTCTGCAGATTGCCTGCTACCTACATTTTCCCCAGTCCCTTAAGTGTTTTATTCTGGGTCCAAAGCTGCTTAGCTAACTGAAATCCCAAGCTGATACCCACAGGTAGGAAAACCTGTTAGTTCACTTCCAACTAAATGGAAACCTCAATCCCACAGTGCTTAGGGCTACCTTTAGGTAATATTTTTTTGCGGGGAAAAGAAAAGAAAGAAACAACAAAAAAATGGTTGGGTCTTGTTTGAGGAACATAGTCTCTAAATATTTCTACCTTAAATTTCGTAGGAAGCATAGATTCCCTGAGGCCAACATTTAGAGTGATTTTTCTACTCTCTGCAGTTTGCAAGTAGGATGGATTTTACGTGCAATTATAAGGAAAACACACATACCCACACACATATATATGTGCATGAAAAGATAATAATTTTAACAGTTTGACTGTTAAAATTATTGCAAAAAAGAAAAAAAAGAAATTAAGCTAGTTTGTTTCCTAATTAAAAAAAAAATTAAGCTCCTAAAACCTGGGACTGATCTTTAAAAGAACAATGGCCAAAACAACAATAATAACAACAATACAGTTCATTCCTGTGTCTTTTTGTGAACAGAACAATGTTACAGAGCAGTATAAAATGGCTCCGGCTGTTTCTCTGGAGAAGAGAGATTAACTGGCTGAAAATAAGAGGATTCAATCCAAGTCAGCTGACCAGTTGGTAAGTAGTCACCTGTTTTTGGCTGTGGACTGGATAAATCAGATTTCATTTTACTAACATACAGCAATACATTCTTCAGGAGTATTATGACCTCATATTAAACATATACATCTAAAAGAAATATGCCATGAGAGCAAGAACTCATAGCATATTAAATTTATAGGATGCATAGAGTTAATAAATCATTTTTATTAAAGCTGGATCTCTTCTTTTCTTTGACACAGCGATATATGCATGGAACCAAATATCCTAAACCCAATATTTGAGTGCATGTAGATGAAAATAAAAATATTCATTTATTAATAAAAATTGTTTCCTAAGGCTTATTCATCTGGGGATTTGCTCAGTGTCGGTTCTGTTCTTTTAAAAAGAATATTAGCAGAACAGGTCCTTGCCAGGCAGAGTCACTTTCTTCATCTCCCTGCTTCGCCTTGCTCAGCTGAAAAACTGCCTCCATTCTGTCCTCTATTTAGGGTGACGAGATCTCCTGATCCTGTGACCAAATGAAAGGCTGGAAAGGTTCTTATTTACCTTGTACCTAGTCAGCCATTTTAAACACATTTGTATTCATAGTGCCATTCTGGGAAATGTTGGCTGTGTCCCACGTATCGTCTCTAATGCCTACTTGGAGATGTCATGCAGATGGATCCTGCTGGAGCCCAGTTATCTGAGCCTCGGTCTCACACACTGGATGCCTGCAGACCACAGTCTGCCTTGGTGCAATGAAATCATGCATTGCGCAGGCTCTCTCTGTTGTCATTTTCAGGTAGACATGCGCAAAATACCGCAGTAGGAAACACAGAACTAGATGCAGTGACTAGGACATGGTAAATAGGAAAAATAAAGCATAAACATACTTTGGATAATGATGTATTGACTGAGGATGGATGGCCTCTTTCTCCTCCAACATCTCATTGTGTATTCTCAGAAAAGGCATTTGAATTCAGAATTTTTTTTTGTTTGGCTGTGGTAATTTCACACATCCAAGCTATGCACTGATGGCATAATATAGTTTTCCAAGAATGTCTGCGTGCATATGTTTACCTGAAATCACTCCTTAAAATACAAAAATTCCCCACAAAGTGGCAGTGTGTGGCAAAGACTTCCCTCCAAAGAAGCACAATGCAGTTTTGTCTGGTGTACAAAGAGTTGCTGTTTACCGTGGTATGGGATGTAGGCCATGATTTTCTTAGGGAAGATATTGAGGCTCAAAAAAAAAAAAGTCTGCCTGCACCAATCTTGTGAATGTGATCATACGAAGTGCTATTCGGAGGAGGGAGCTTCTGCTACAACTGCTTCCACCCCAGTTCCGCTATACTCCAGTTGTGCAGTCTCAGCAAGATATGCATTCGCTTGTGCTTCAGTGTTCTCTCCTAGAAAATGGAAATTATAAATGTCCCTGCCTGGTAGAGCTGCTGGAAGTGCTAAATAAATTTCTGTGAGTGACCTGCTCCTCAGGGCACCAGGGCATTGTACCTTTCTAAAGCCTGGTGAAGGCAACTGCTTTGAACCTCAGATTGTTGTGAGCCGTCTCAGACCACGCTTTTCTAGTCCTGGCTTCATGTTCCGAATCCACTCATTGAAAACGGTGAATGAGTTTATTCTTGAACATGTGGGTCTGTAGTATAGCAACTGCCTTCAAGGAAGTTCTGATCAGAGGGGGGAAAACAAAAACCAAAAACAAACAAACACAAGAAAACATAATGAGGACTTACAGAAAAGTTCCAAGTCAGGTACATATTTAAGTAGGAATCAAAATCTCATAAATTACTAGAAACTTTAATAACTGAAAACCAAAGCAGATTATTATGTAACTAGGAGGGAGCGTGAGGACTGGCATGGCTTGTCTTCAGTTCTCCTTGTCTCCAATAGCTCTTCTTCTTTCTGCCATACAGAGCACGGTTTCTTTTTATTGGCATTGCATCAATGCTAATTCCTGAAGTTTTCTGATCAATAGCCAAATGGAGCTATATGAATATGGTTTTCATCTTTGTTAAACCTCCGTGGACCCCAAGTTATTTCCCTTCTGATGTTCTTTTTTATATAGGGTCTTCTAGGTGCTACAGCAAACAAAATTAAGAGTGATATATGTTCATTCTTAAAATAAGCAAAACTAAGCTATAAAATTTTAGATGCCTTTGAGTGTACCTCAAAGAATGTGACATCAGCAGTTATGTAATTTTATTGCTGATGTTAAGTCTGTGACAAACTCTCAGCCACAGTTTGCTCTGGATGTCGGAAAATGAACCTTATGAATTTTAATGCCTTTTACTTCTGACATTGATTTATGTTTTGTACAGCTGTACTTTTCTATACACTGATATAAATAAACAGCATCCTTAATAGAACATTGCAAGGATGCCTTGTACCAAAGTGTTTTTGTTTCCTAAACATCAACTGGAGGTTGTTTAAGTAATACTATTCAGCGTGTGCACCCTAATCAAAACAATTTGAAGTGATATAGAGGTGTCTATAAATGTTTGTCTATTTGTTTTTACAGATCCAAGCTTTTGGTATGAAAACGGTGTTCAAATAAAGCTGCTAGAGGTGCTTTCAAACACTGCCAAGAACAAAGATGACACGATGATAATCTAATCGACTTAGAGCCAGCATCTGACAGTGAGTCATTGAGAAATGAGGTGTTTGTGTTCATTCAAGGGCAAAGTTTGGCCTCCAACATGGGGAAATAGAGGGCACAGAAGAGGAAATTTTATTTTAGTCTGTTTATGATATTTACAGTGCTATATGGCATGTTAATTAATTTGACTTCATCTGTACCACAGACAATTGGAAAACCTTTCTGAGGACGTTACAGAGTACCAGCACAGAATAAACTGCCTTTGTCTCCTTTCTCCTGCCCCCGGTGTAATGGCGATGACAGCGAGAAGGTTTCTCATGAATCCTCTTTTTGATGATGTCGCTTGTTATTTCCTTCATTAGTTGGCTGTCACCTCAGAAGGAAGGGGTGCTCTATGCCCTCAGGATCTTTTGAAACGTTGCCTCATACTCTTTTTCTTACTGACTCAATAATGTATACAGAGCAAGCCAGGTGCTGGGAAGTTTTCTTGTGTTTTGTAGGTGTGTGCCATTGTCAGAGTTGATTGGCAGGATATGGACCACCTAGGAGCGCACCCTCCAGTCTTCCCTGTGAGGAATATTCTTGATTAGGTTAGTGGATGTGGGCCCATCCACTCTGGTGACACCACACCCTGGATTTGAGTCTTAAAATATAAAAAAGAACAAGTGAATTGACCATTAACACTTTCCAATTGCTTCTTGATTATGGACGCAGAGTGACCAGCTTCATCTAGATCCTGCCCCATCTATTTCCTTGCCATGGAGAACTATATGTTATGCCACGAGCCAAAGTGATGTTTTTCTGTCTTTAACTGCTTTTGTCTGGACAGTTTACCACAGCAACCGAAGAGAAACTAGTAGAGAAAATAAAGTACCAAGAAATGAGACCATAGCTGTGAATAACCTGACCTTGCTTCTCTTAGGAAGGCTGTGGGAAGAATGTGGAGGAGTTTAGAAACTTGAGCTGTATCGATTGTTCAGATTGAAGCTTGTAAAAACAAAACACCAGGAAAAATATGGAAAGTAGAAGCCTGGCTCCCGGGGCTTCAGAGAAGAGCAAGGGGGTTATCAGGAACTGGGTTAAGTCATCTGTGTGAATACTTTGGCCAAGAGTCAGGTTTCATCCTGCCTGTGTCCTTGGAACTTCTGTGAAGTTTAATTTAAATGCAATGAATTAAACAGGAGAACAACTGGGTTGGTGATGAGAAAGTAGCTGTAATCCTTCAAAAGATCAGCACCACTAAAACAAACCTCCTGTGCTGCACTGGGACAACAGGAAATGTATCCGCACAGTTACAGCTCTGCCAAATGGAGGTTCTATCCTGTGACGATCCAAATGCTTACAAAGGGAGAGAGCCTAAACTGAAGCGGTTCCCTACTCCTCCAGGACAACTGCCTGGGACACGGTCCCCTTGGATCAGCTCACAGAAGTGAACTACTGGGTTCCAAGAGACCAGGTCACTCTTCAAGGTTTTTGCAGGATTTGGCACGGCCCGTAAGATAAACAGGATCATAGAATTATGCTCCACAGTTTCAGAAAGCAGTAGAAGTCAGGCAATATATGGCTGTGTTAGAGTTCATGAGAGGCAGGCCATTGTATGAAACAGTGAAGTTATTGCCTACATAGCAATGGAGACCCAAAGATATTGGAGATGCCAGGACTGTGAGCCTTCTGCTGAGCAAAGAGACAGGTATGCCATGATGGCAACCTAAGAGAAAGGATAGGCTGCAGGATGTAGGTCTGAAGGGGTCAAGTTACATAAGCCCTTTGGAGCCCAGCAAATTTTATCACAATTGCCAGATGCCAGACATGCTGTAGTTGTAGAATTTTCTGGTTTCCCTGTTTGGTTTTGGTTTTACTTTGGTTCAGGAACCCATTTTCCCCTTTCAGAGGTGGACTGTGTATTTTTTGTAATTTTTATATTTGAATAATTCTAGCACCATGACAGATCTTTTTTATTTTTCAGGTATTCCTGGTTAAAATTGTCATGTATTCTGGATTAGAGGGCTTTGGAATTTTAAGCAGCAATGAGAATCATTAAAAACTTTTGAAATAGGACAGAAGGTATTTTTCATTTATAAATAGCCACAAGGTTATGGGGATATGATATGGAATATTATGGCTTACAAATTGATGGGATTTTTGTATCCAGTTGACAAGCGATAGAGTTTAGTTAATTCTGATTTTCAACTGGGTAAGATCTGGCATCATCTACAAACCTCTAAGAATTATCTGTAAGTAATTATTTAGATTAGGTGGTCCACTAGGCATCCATGTGAGGGGTTATAATGATTAGGTTAATTTAGGAACAATGATTGTCACAGAGAAGAGTGACATTATTCCTTAGCCCTGTACCTCTCCTCTCCGAGTAGAAGACATTAATTGAGCAGTAGCATTAACAGTTCTTTCCTTCCTGGCTCAGATGCAGCCTGATCAGCTTCTTCAAACTCTTGTCTCCAGGATTTTCCCTGTACCCTCAAACTGTGAAGCAGAGAAAGCCCTTCTTTCTTTAAACTACTTTTCTCAGGATATTTTATCAGAGCAAGAGAAAAGGGACTAAGGCAGTTTGCATGACTTTTATTCCATAGAACTGGGGCAAAAGAAAGAGTTGAGATATTTTCTGGATCAGCTCGCCTACTCTAAAGTCTCATATACCCAGATGGCAGAATAAAAGATACTAGAAATTTTGGCAGAGAATTCTGTCTCTTAATGGGGCCTCAGTGGTCGCCTGGATTCCACAATGTTTTGGGAAGAGGCTTCGGCGTTGGCATCATTTACTTTGGTGCACTTTGTAGTCGGTTACTGTGTGTGTGCACTGTAGATTCTTCAAGAGCAATGGAGAGAGGTCATATGCAACTGGAGTCTTTATACCAAATTCCAAGGGTTATTATTATTTTTTTTCTGTGAAATACCAAGTAATCTGTTCTTGAGGAGACGATTTCTGTTGTTTTGATGGTGAAATGGTGAAGAACTTGACAGATTCCCAGCTAGACTATCCAGGACCCCAGGGAAAGACAAACTGTTCTATGTCACTTCACTACCCTTCCTGAGGAAACGTGAGTGGTACCCTCTAACTGTGAGCACTGTACAATGGTCCGCTCAGCCGCTCAGGAAAGAGGGGAGATAGCTTTCCCTTCTCTGTCTTTACTCTTTCTTAAAAAGCTTAACTTATTTTTTTAAACACTGAAGGTGTTGTTAGTATTACAGATTGGAAAGAATTTTGTGATCATTTGAGTTGTGAAAATCCAAAGTAAAATTAAGATCCAAATATTTTGATCACTTCACTGTCATATTTCCCATTTTAATAGCATTTTAAAAAATTGAAGTTCGCTTAAAAAATTCTAAACAAATTAATAAAACTGAATATGAAAGAGTTAATGCCACTATAAAAACATTTTTCGTCATTCAAAATAGCAAAAGCAAGTCAGGTTTACACATGCTATTTAAAATAACACTGCTTTTGCAAAGATAAATTTACACTCATCATTTAGAAAAGTGGTATTTTGAGGCTGATGCATCTATTCAAGTCTTAAGTTTCTAGTGTTTGTGACGTGTGTGGCACGTCAGAAGCTGTGGTTTCTCTATTTGTTTGCATACCTACTAAATAACGAAATAGATCGGGGTTAGGACAAGTGCTACTGAGTAACCTGCCTTAGTTTTCCAAAGTAAACAATCGATGTGCTGAAGCCATGGTGTCCGTTATCATTGTCTTGCTCCATCTTTATATGGACAGCTCACCTTCTCCAGGCACCTTTACTCTTTTGATTTTCCTTTCTGTCCTGTGCGCACCCCAAGCAGGCTCAGTGCCATAACATTTTGGATGGTCTTTAAGGATGCTGACGGAATCAACAACACAATTAACAAGACACCAAGCATGTAGTGCTTGGTGTCAGCATTCTGTCTCACACATTATAGATCTTTGCTTTGTGTGAAAAACAATGAGGTCTTCCTGGGTTTCAGGACACAGTAATTTTACTTTCGATAGGAGGCTATTTGTCTAAGATGGTGTTAGAATTGTTATTATTTTTTCAAATCATTTTTATTCAGTACATCTACATCTAATTCATTCACTGCAAAAGAAAGTGTTTTCTTCATTAATTTACTTTCTAGAACTGCTGATTTTTTTAGCTTAGGGTCCATAGTTTGCAGGTATGAGTGTTTTGCATTGACTTTTCACATTGCTTGTCTTTTGTCTTCCACTTGCTGGACAGTCAAGGCATGCAAAAGGACATGCTGCTTTGTTTTGTTTAATAAGAAGAGATCTTTGCAAGCCCTAGTTTTTCATTTCAGGTGTATCACCCTCTCTCAAATCAGTCTTATTTTTATCTCCTATCTTCAATCAGGTCACAGAAAAGGACAAGATCATCCAATGGACCTTAGAATATTGTTATTATCCAAATGGGAACATTTACAATATCTAACTAGGAAAAATGAGGTAAATACAATGTAAGCACAGAGCATTGCTTCAATTTTATGTGGTGAGTTGGGAATAATAAAGCTTGTAAGATCATAAGAAGAGCATAAGGAGCACATCTACCTGAAGGGATGGCCTTTAAGACTGTTGGATTTAGTTTTGGTGACATTGTTTCTCCTTGGCTAAATTGTGCTGCCAAGAGAACACATTAAAATCTGCATCTACTGACTGAAGAGGCCAAGCACAGTTCCTAAAGCTCAACTTCTTTCTAAATAACCTGGGAGACAATGCCCTGCATGACAATGATGGCTGTTTATAAGAAAGAGGATGCTTTATTCTGCTCTTGAAGATTACTGGTATGAGCCAGTAAGAGAATAATCCCTTACAACCTCCTTTTCTAATCTGGTCTTCTGTTTGTTAGGCATTTGCTGTGAGAATAGTTTCAAAACTCACACAGTACATGCCACGCATTTGTCTCCCTACCTGCTATTATTTTCTCTTTCCTTCTGTAGGAGATGCCCCTTCTTTCTTGATGCCCTGACCTCTGAACCTTTTGGTTATCCAGGGGGAACACATTCCTTAGTTAACTGTCTGGGAGGTTATCTCTCAAATCTCAAATCCCAGGAGTAGGTTAACCCTGGTCAGTCACAAAATTGGATGTTGTTACTGTTCTATATGCTTATCTGAACTGACCAGCTGTGATATGGAGGGAGTCTTCCTTGCCCTTTAATAGTAAGGACACCTTTCTCACAGAGTTTTCCAAGATGGCTTGGAGTGTCAATGCAAATCAATGTAAACGGTAAAAATTAATGTGGCTGTAAACTCTGAATTCTGTACATGCCATTCCAATTCAATAAAAACTGGATTGGGATTCTATCTATAATACACATAAACAGATCATGGAAAAGAAAAGCTGGTCATTGGCTCCCATGCTGAACCAAAGTTCAGTATGCTATTTCCCATACCCTAAGACACATTAGTTGATGATTTATTTTTGAGAATAGTACGTATAAAGAGACTTTAGAATTTGTTTCATAAAAAGGTCTTCAAAAATATGATGAAAGTTAGCACATCTTCTTACAGTTTTCTTCCTGTGTTCATTAAGTCTTGTTCAGCTGTAATTTGCCGTGTCTCTGAGTCCTTCACAATCCTAGACTCTCACTGAATATTATCTACACATGTTAATTTGATTTCAAAGCCTGAGACATGAACTTATTTTTGTCTAACTATTGCATTTTCACAATGTATTTTAATCCTTGTTATAAATTATGAAGTTATAAAAATCAATTACTTTGATTATTGTTGTTTTAAAGATTGAAAGAGAATTCTAGTTAAAAGAAGTACTCAAATTCCTTCTTATCACTGCAGCTTAGATCACCCTACCAACTTTAGAATTTGTATAAATCTGATCAGGATGTTTTATGGACACATCTTAATTGTTCCCGGGCTACTAAATGTTAATACAAATATTGAAGCATACATGATACAAGCAGAAAGTTAGAGAATGTCACATTCTATGGTCTCTCTAGTCTGATATTTTTTCAAAACTTAAGCTATTATACTATTTTTAAAAACATGAAAAATGGTAATTAGTGTTGGCTTAAGATTTCATAATCTTTATTCCACAAATACATTTATATGGTTAGCAGTTATAGTCATATAAAAACAATTCAAGTTTAAATAAAGTAAGAGTAATTAAAAATTCATTTATTTCATCTCATTGATTATAAAGTGTGCTGAGCTAAGAGCAGAGATGTTACCCACGTTCATAGTTACAGAGTTAGCAGTTATGTGAATGTCAGTAGTGTGTTTTTGTATGATCTTAAAATAATATTCTATAACAGTAGTGAGCATTGGCAGGACAGCTTTGTAGCCATCATTAATAGAAACACTCCTGGTTCTGAATCAGTATGTGCCAACACCATTTTATGACTATGGGATGCTGCGGGGACTCCTTCTGCTCCTTCAGCCAATAGCCTTTAAGATACCAGCCCACTGGGGCGTGGTCTCTTTCTTTTTAAAATGCAGCAGCAGCCCTCCACTTGCTCTCTTGCTTCTGGCTCCCGTTCAGATTGCTAGACTCTCTGTTTCCTTTTTGTGACAAGAGGACTATGGTTTGGGACATTGATCTATAAGTTTTTTCCTCTCCAATAAATAACCCTTTTAAAAATAATTTCCAAACTGGTGTGGGATTGTTTCGCGGAATTATCTGGTACCTCAACGTTTGGTTTTAGAACCCTCCACCCACCCCCATCCCTATCCCCCGGCTT
The DNA here is from genome assembly GCA_004026605.1 of Ondatra zibethicus. Taxonomy (NCBI): domain Eukaryota; kingdom Metazoa; phylum Chordata; class Mammalia; order Rodentia; family Cricetidae; genus Ondatra; species Ondatra zibethicus. The sequence continues at coordinate 21,308 of PVIU01025360.1, forward strand.
GGCTGCCTGCCCCTGGCTCGGCTTCTTGCCTCCAGCTCGGCTTGGCATGAGCCCTCCCCCACCACGGCCTGTGTGTGGAGTCAGCAGTTAAAAACTCCACGCCTCCCGGGATTCATGCTGCCTGCCTGATTTGCTGACAGCCTAGGACTTAGGCAGCGTGAGACAGGTTGCCAAACCCTGAAAATTTCCTGGGGCAAAAACTCCTTGGGATGTTCTGGCAGCTCAAATAGAATCACTGTTTGAAATCCCAGCAGCGGCTTTTGCAGCTTGACCCATTATCCCAGCGGATGCAGCTTAGGAACAGTTGACCAGCATGGAACCTCTGCAGCAGCTGTGTCACAACCCCTCCATCGGGTTGGAGCTGCAATCCCCAGCAGAGCAGCAGGTGGATGCCCAGGGCTAGCCGAGATGTTTGCTAGCCACTGGAAGCTTCTGGGTTTCTGTTCCCTGTACCCGGACTTTGGATTTCTTGCTCTGTGTATGGAATTGATTTCGCTACATTTAACTTCTTGAGACTCATTTTCCCCCCAGTTTCTTAACAAGTATTAGCGGGGATTTTACCACAGGATCTATCCTGACACCTTTTCATTGATTCAGTCGCGACACGGAAACAGCACCATCTGCTGGTTAACAGGTAAAATGGCAGGTTTTATTTTTAATGAGATTCAAGTCACAACATTTGCTGCCACTATGGAAGAAATCACACAAGGCCTCTATGACCTTGGAGGTACCTCAATTTACTGGTTATTAGGTTTCAGTTTTCTTCTCCATATTATATCATTGTGGAAGTATATGGTATTAATTGATCAGATTAATACCATGATAGGCAAAATTTACTTCTTATCTAAGGGTACTAGGAACTTACCTAAAAGGGGCCAGGCTGTTGAATTTGACTTTCAGAAGTTATCACAGAGTTTTGATAAGGTAACAGACAGAATATAACTTCAGGATGGCAGCTTACATGATATCCGGGGACAGTTCAAGGAGGAGATGTTATCTTTGACAGGAAACATTAAGACCTTGGAATCACAGGTGCAGAATGGGAACCAGAAAATTGATGCCATAGGGAAATCATTAGAAACCTTTGCAGGTAAGGAGATTCAGGCCTTACGTGAGACAATGATTAAGAGATTTGAAATGATTGAGGAAATTATCGGAGCTGATGAACTGGGTGAGAAGACACAAGGGCAGGATACAATGCCACCACCAGCTGTCAGAACTGGTTTACCCAGGGTTTTAGCCACACACCCTGTAATTTATCCTGACAAAGCATCAACTTCAAAGGACTCAAAGGGAGCCAAAGAAGCTAGATGGACGCTGATAGGACTGAATGACCTAAAGGAAATTAAGCAAGCCATCATTAATTATGGCTTGCACTCTACATTTGTTAAGGAAATGATAAGATCTTGAGCTTCTAATGTCAGGGCTATATCCCATGATATCTCCCAGTTAGCTTCAGCGTTGTTGGAAGATGGACCTTCCTTGATGTTGGGAGTTTTTTTCAGAGAAGAATCCAAACATATAGAACAGCAAGGAAGGACAAAAGGTGTGGATATTTCACCACAAAACCAAGTAAAAAATTAAAAACTTATTGTGGAAAAGGCTTCTGAATTGATTATAAAAGGTAAACTGAGACTTTGTCAGCTAGCAGGTATAGACCCAGCAGAAATTATAGTACCTTTCACTACTGATGAAATAAAAAGGTTATTTGAAGACAATGAACCATGGCAAAGGGCTTGTGCTAATTTTCTGGGAGAAATTAACAGCAACTGTCCCAAAAGTGGTAGACTTATCCTTATAAAGAGAACTTCTTGGATTCTTCCTCGCATTGTACGTGATGCTCCAATAACTGGAGTCTATACATTTTGTACTGATGCTAATAAATCAGGGAATCAAGTTACAAATCAGATGAATTGATTAAGGTGGAAAAAAGCCATTATACTTCTGTCCAGAAAGCAGAATTATATGTCATTCTTATGGTGTTAAGGGATTTTAAAGAGCATCTTAATATAATCTCTGATTCACTGATTCACAATATGCAGAAAGAGTTATCTTGCATATTGAAACTGCTGAATTTATATCAGATGATGTAGAATTGACTTCATTGTTTATACAGGTACAAGACATAATCAGGAATAGGCTTTGTCCGAAGTACATGACACACAACCAATCCCATATGTGTCTTCCAGGTCCTCTAGCACAAGGGAATGCAGAAATTGATCAATTATTGATTGGAAGCATGTTGCAGGCCTCAGAATTTCATAAAAAACATCATGTCAATAGCAAAGGTTTAAAGAAAGAGTTTTCCATTACATGGAAACAAGCTAAGGAGATTATAAAGAGATGCCCTACTTGCTCTTTATATAATCAAACACTGCTACCTGCAAGGACCAACCCAAAGGGTACTCAAAGGAATAAAATCTGGCAGATAGATGTGTTCCACCTTGCAGAATTTGTAAAATTAAAATATGTACATCACACCATTGAAACTTATTCAGGCTTTCAGTCGGCAACTGCTTTAAGTTCAGAAAAAGCTGATTCAGTAATCGGACATTTATTAGAAGTTA
>PVIU01025361.1:0-23858 GCA_004026605.1 Ondatra zibethicus
ATTTGGTTGTTCTGGGCTTACTTTTGTAGGGTCTTTGGGTTTCACTGGTATTGTGTTGTTCTTTGTGGTGTAGCTTGTGATCCTACCTTTTCTTCTCATCTTTTCCTCTAATAGGTGTGGATGGTGGTGTCTAAGATTCTGTTGAATAATTTCCTATGTGTCAGTAGATCAAAAGCTAAGATGGTTTTCCTAGTGGTACGGTCTGTGTCCCAGTTCAAGTTACTTCGTTGGTTATTCCTGTTCCTGGAGGTAGCTCAGTGTTCCCGTATTTTGATCTGCTCTCTTGGAGTTTGCTGTCTCAAGCCTACTTTGGTCTAGGCTGCTGGCTTTGATCTGTTTCTGTAAATCTTGGTCTGGATCTCCTCTTGTAGATATCCCTGGCTTGGCATTAGACCTGTTCTGGTGGAGATCGCTGGCTCTGGATTTGGTCTCTGGGTCAATCCTGATCCGCTCGAGTCCCGGGACCGGGTTGACTCCTATCTTCTGCTTCTGGTGGAGCCCGTTCTCTCCTTGTCCTGGGTAACTGGTTCAGTCCCACTCCGTTTCTGGTGGAGGTCGCGGGCTCTGAGTCAGGTCGTTGGTTCAATCAGTGTCCCAGGACTGGGTTGGCTCCCAGGGCTGGATTTGTTCCTGGCTTCTGCCCCAGGTGGAGCTTGTTTCCTCGGCTCTCTCTGTCCTAGGAGTCTCCTTCAATTCCACTCCTGTGGGATTTGTTGCCCAAGGTGGAGTTCCTTGCCTCCGGGCAATTACTAGCTTTGACCTGTAACTGTAAATCCTAGGCTGGGTTCCCTCCTGCAGAAGCCCCTGGGTTGGAGTGGGCCTGGAAAGGTTTCCGGTTCCAGTCTACTGCCTGGGAGGTTCTAGACTCGGGTGTGCCCGAACCAGCAGGGGACCTGCTTGCTTCCGCAGAGGTCTCAGGGCTACAGGTTCCTGCCTCTTCCCTTTGATGTCTCAAACCAATGCCGGAACCCACAGGGGATCTGGCTCAAGTCTACTCTCTCTGGGGACCCAGATTCGCGCCTGGCCACGTCGAGATCTCTGGTTCCTGCTTATTCCCCGGAGGACCCAGCCTCACTCAGGCCCAGGCTGACGGAGGTCCTGGCCCGGCCTAGTTCCTGGGTGGTCCTAGACTCTCCCCCAGGCCCGCGGGGGTGTTGGCCTCTATCCACTCCCTTGAAGTCCCCAGATTCACGTCCAGACCCTCAGCAGTCTCTGTCTCTGGCTGACTCGCTCAGTGGTTATTCCCTTGTACCTGTTCTGGTGGAGATCGCTGGCTCTGGATCTGGTTGCTGGGTCAATCCTGATCCACTCGAGTCCCGGGACCGGGTTGACTCCTATCTTCTGCTCCTGGTGGAGCCCGTTCTCTCCTTGTCCTGGGTAACTGGTTCAGTCCCACTCCAGTTCCAGTGGAGGTCGCGGGCTCTGAGTCAGGTCGTTGGCTCAATCAGTGTCCCAGGACTGGGTTGGCTCCCAGGGCTGGATTTGCTCCTGGCTTCTACCCCAGGTGGAGCTTGTTTCCTCGGCTCTCTCTGTCCTAGGAGTCAGAATATAGTTATCTTTTAACCTGTTCCGGTGGAGATCGCTGGCTCTGGATCTGGTCGCTGGGTCAATCCTGATCCCCTCGAGTCCCGGGACCAGGTTGGCTCCAATCTTCTGCTCCTGGTGGAGCCAGTTCTCTTCTTGTCCTGGGTAACTGGTTCCGGGTGGAATGTTCTATAGATGTCTGTTAAGTCCATTTGATTCATTACATCTGTTAGTTCTCTTATTTCTCTGTTAAGTTTCTGTCTGGTTGACCTGTCCATTGGTGAGAGTGGAGTGTTGAAATCTCCTACTATTAGTGTGTGGGGTTTGATGTGTGATTTGAGTTCTAGTAAAGTTTCTTTTACATATGTGGGTGCTTTTATATTAGGGGCATAGTTATTCAGGATTGAGACTTCATCTTGATGAATTGTTCCTGTTATGAGTATAAAGTGTCCTTCTCCATCTCTTCTGACTGATTTCAGTTTGAAATCAATTTTGTTAGATATTAGGATAGTCACACCTGCTTGATTTTTAGGTCCGTTTGCTTGGAAAACCTTTCCCCAACCCTTTACTCTGAGGTAGTGTGTCTGTCTTTGAGGTTGAGGTATGTTTCTTGTAAACAGCAGAATGTTGGGTGCTGTTTTTGTATCCATTCTCTTAACCTGTGCCTTTTTATAGGTGAATTGAGTCTGTTGATATTAAGTGATATTAATGACCAGTGGTTGTTGACTCCAGTTATTTTTTTTTTTTGGTGGTAGTGTTTGTGTGTTTCCCTTCTTTGAGTTGTGTTGGTGGAGGGTTGTCAGATGTCTGTGCTATTGTGGGTGTTGTTGGCTTCCTTGGGTTGAAGTTTTCTTTCTAGTACTTTCTGTAAGGCTGGGTTTGTGGATACATATTGTTTAAATCTGTTTTTGTCATGGAATATCTTGTATTTTCCACTGATGGTGAAAGAAAGCTTTGCTGAGTATAGTAGTCTGGGCTTGCATCCATGGTCTCTTGGTGTCTGCAGCACATCTATCAAAGACCTGGCTTTTGTGGTTTTCATGGAGAAGTCAGGTGTGATTCTGATAGGTTTACCTTTATATGTTACTTGACCTTTTTCCTTTGCAGCTCTCAGGATTCTTTATTTATTCTGTATGTTTTGTGTTTTGATTATTATATGGTAAGGGTATGTTTTTTTTTTTGATCCAGTCCATTTGGTGTTCTATAAGCTTCTTATACCTTCATAGGAATATCCTTCTTTAGGTTGGGAAAGTTTTCTCCTATAATTTTGTTGAGTATATTTTCTGGGCCTTTGAGCTGGAATTCTTCTCCTTCTTCTACCCCTATTATTCTTAGGTTTGGTCTTTTCGTGGTATCCCAGATTTCCTGGATGTTTTGAATTAAGAGTTTGTTGGATTTGCTGTTTTCTTTGATTAATGAGTCTATTTCTTCTATTGTATCCTCAGCGCCTGAGACTCTTTTTCTATCTCTTGTACTTTGTTGGTTATACTTGTCTCTGTAGTTCCTGTTCGTTTTCCCATATTTTCCATATCCAACCATTTCTTTGTTTGTGTTTTCTTCATTACTTCCATTTCTGTTTTCAAGTCTTGAATTGTTTCCTTTACCTGTTTGATTCCTTTTTCTTGGTTTTCTAGGGTATCTTTGAGGGATTTATTCATTTCTTCTAACTTTTTGTTTGTCTTGTCTTCCATTTCTTTAAAGGAGTTTTTCACTTCCTGTTTAAGGGTCTCGCTTATTTTCATAAGGTTACATTTAAAGTCGACTTCTTCTACTTCTTCTGGGTTAGGGTGTTCGAGTCTTCCTGTTTCATGTTCACTGGATTCTGGTATTATCATGTTGTTTTTCAGGTTGTTGGAGGAATTCTTGCATTGGTGCCTGCCCATCTCTTCCTGTCTGGATCCTCTCAGCACAGGAGCAGGGACCTCTTGCCTGTCTCCAAGCAAACTCTGAATTTTTATTTTAATAACATCCTTGGGTTTACAGCAGGACAGAGCCATTGTCCAACTCCAAAGCCAGCTCATGATTTTTATTTTATTTAGTATTCAGAGATTCTTATGCTCAGATGACATGTCCTCACAAGTGATAATTCTCTTTGTTTGGTGATCCTATCTGGATAATTATCTTTTCCTCTGTAGGCATCTAGATGTCTAGGGTCTCTTGACTTTTTAAAGATGAGTATTTTCCTGCAAAGACAAGAATAGAACCCTTATGAGGTTTCCTTACCACCGGATTGGTTGTCACCTCTGTGGATGAGCCGTCATTTCTCTTTCTCAAGAGATTTCTCTTTTTAAAACCGAATTTTTATTACTTTTGATGGTGTTCATAACTTTTCTTCTCCTGTTTAGACAAGAGCAAAATCCCTTCCCCAACATAGCTCATCTCCTGGCTTCCATTGTGAGGTCAACACATCCTTGAAATGCACCAGCTGATTTAATTCAGAAGACTTTTCTATTATCCAATGTCTCTCTGCTGTCTCATTAGCGTTAAGAAAATTCAAGGTCAATAAAGCATTATGTAAATTATTTCTGGGAGTATTTTCCATCCATTTCTGTTTGTTTAACATATCCTTTATAGTTTGATTTTATCTTTCTATAACTGCCTGACCTGTAGGATTGTTTGGTATACTTGTAATAGGCTTTATATTATAATGTTTCATTTTCTTAGAGACATATGTTGGACCACCAACTGTCTTTATTTGTGCAGGTATACCCATGATGGCCATAACTTCTAATAAATGTGTGATTACTGAATCAGCCTTTTCTGAGCTCAAAACAGTTGCCCATTGAAAATCTGAATAAGTGTCAATGGTGTTGTGTACATATTTTAATTTTCTAAATTCTTCAAAGTGGAACACATCCATCTGCCAGATTTCATTCATTTGAGTATCTTTTGGATTAGTCCCTGCAGGTAGCGGTGTTTGGTTTTAGAAGGAACAAATAGGACCTCTCTTTATAATCTCCTTAGCTTGTTGCCATGTAATAGAAAAATCTTTCTTTAAGCCTTTGCTACTGACATGATGTTTCTTACGGAATTCTGAGGCCTTCAACACACTTCCAATCAGTATTTGATCAATTTCTGCATTATCTTGTGCTAGAGGACCTGGCAGACCTATATGGGATTGGATGCATGTTATATATATGGGACAAAGCCTATTCCTGATTATATCTTGAACCTGTATGAATAATGAAGTCAATTCTGTATCATCTGGTATAAATTCAGCAGTTTCACTATGCAAGACAACACTTTCTGCATATTGTGAATTAGTAACTATATTAAGAGGTTCTTTAAAATCCCTTAGAACCATGAGAATCTCATGTAATTCTGCCTTTTGGGCAGAATTATAAAGACTTTTTTCCATCTCACTTAAATCTTCTGATTTGTAACCTGTGTTTTCTGATTTATTTGCATCAGTATAGAGTGTATGGGCTCCAGTTATTGGTGTGTCTGTACAATGTGGGGAAGGATCCAAGTCGTTCTCTTTATAAGATTAATTCTATCACTTCTGGGATAATCGCTATTAATCTCTGCAAAAAATTAGCACAAGATATTTGCCAAGTTTCATTATCTCTGCATAATTTTTTAATTTCATCAGTAGTAAAACACACTATAATATCTGCTGGGCCTATACCTGCTAGTTGATGAAGTCTCAATTTTCCTTTTAATCATTAATTTAGAGACTTTTTCCATATAAGGTTTTTATTTTTTTTACTTGGTTTATGTGGTAAAAATATCTATTCTAAGATAATATCTTCCCTTTGCCTTAAAATTTCTGTAGGGGAAATTCTGGAAGGCAATATGACTAAAGTGCAATTAAGATTTGGATTCACCCTATCCACATGTGCCTCCTATACTTTTTCTTCAACAACAATCAATTACTTTTCTGCTTCAGCTGTTAATTCTCTGGAACTATTTAAGTCTCTGTTACCATCTAAGGTTTTGTTTAAATGAACTATTTGATCAGGGTTATCCCAACAGCTGGTCATAGACTGGAAGTGTCTTCTAACAATCTTTGAAAATCATTCAGAGTTCGCAATAGGTCTCTCCTAATTTGTGCCTTTTGTGTTCTAATTTTCTGTAAACCTGTTTTATAACCTAGGTATATACAGAGACAGAATCTCCTCTCTGTATTTTTTCAGGAGCATTTTGTAATCCCCATTTAGGCAAAACTTTCTTTACTTCTTCAAAAATTCTTTCTAAAGTATCTATGTTTGAATTAGATAGCAAAGTGTCATCCATGTCATAGTAAATTATAGATTTAGGAATTTTTTTCGCATATTATTTTCAATTGCTGACTTGCAAAGTATTAGCATAGGGTGAGGCTATTGAGTATTCCCTGTGAAGGACGGTCCACCGGTATCTCCTAGTAGGCTGAGAATTATTATAAGTAGGCACTGTGAGAGCAAATTTTTCTCTGTCCTTTTCTTGTAAATGTATAGTGAAAAAAACATTCTTTTAAATCAATAACTATAGGAGGCCATCCTTTTGGTAATAGAGAAGGCAGGGGAATTCCAGATTGTAGAGGACCCATAGGTTGAATAACCTTATTGACAGCTCTTAGATCTGTCACCATTCTCCATTTACCAGATTTCTTTTTAACAACAAATACAGGAGAATTCCAAGGGCTGGTTTGTTCTTCAATATGGTGAGCATCTATTTGCTCCTGTATCAGCTGTTCTAAATTTTGCAGTTTGTCTTCTGTTAAAGGCCACTGTTTAACCCATATTGGTTTCTCAGTTAACCATTTAAAGGTAGGGCTGTTGGTACCTCTAAAGGTTTGCTAGTTGCTTTATGTTCTTGTACACCCTGAATGGCTGGTGACCTTTGCGTGTATAGTACCTTATAATATTCTTCCAAAAATTATGAGTTTCTGGGACTTCAGGAATGTTAATTTGGATATTCCATTGATGCAGCAGGTCATGACCCCATAAATTCACTGCAATATTAGCTACATATGGCCTCAGCCTTCCTCTTTGTTCTTCTGGCCCTAAGCATCAACCCATCTCGTGCTTTATTTCACTTGAGATAGGATTCCAATTCCTAGTAATTGAACATCTGCCTCTTGAAGAGGCCAATTTGGATACCAAGATTATGGAGTAATGATACTCACATACACACCACAATTACAATGCCATTTATATGTACTCTTAGCATTAGTCTTTGGTTATTTATAGAAGTCTGCCAGAATATACATTTCCTATTTTCTATCGGAATTTTTGATTCATTCTCTGTGTTTATTCCATCATCCAGAACAGTGTGGTCTTTGACAGAAGGCTCTGGATTTTTTAATGAGATATGTCCTCCACAGTGCCTGGGGATGACTGAACCATTTTTTACTTGGGTGCCTGCGAGAGGCCCTCCAAGGAGTTTCCCAATGGTATCAGGTTGCCTTGCCTATCTTTTGTTGATCTGCATTCATTCGTTCAATGTCGGCCTTTGCCACACATTCTACATATACCTGAAGGCTGAGTCTTCCTATTCTTGCCATTCAAATAGGACGTATTATTCCTAGGAATTCCTTGTCTGCAATCCCTTCCCCAATGTCCTGGTCTACCACAATTAAAACATTTGGCATTTTGATGTCTCCTCATTTCTTTGGAAATTGCTTCTCCTACCCAAGATTCAGTACTATAGCTGAATGTCTCAATGTTCACTGTATGCAGGATCCATTCATCCATTGGTGCTGATCTAACCTTTAAATACCCAAGTATCTTTTTACATTCTAAGTTGCCATTTTCAAATGCCAGAGATTCAATAAGTACTCATATAACATCTGGGTCTGTTACTCCTATTTGTACAACCTTAGTTAATCTTTGTAAAAAGTCACTAAAGGTTTTTTTTTTCTGGTCCTGTTTAACCCTGGTATGTGATACAATTAGTTTTGTTGGTTCTTGAATCCTGTCCCAAGCATTTAAAGCTTCTTTGTGGCATAGGGACAAGATTTGTTCATCATAAAGAGCTTGAGCCTATGGGTCAGCATAAGTTCCCTCAGTAAGAATTTGATCTTCGGAAGTCTCAAGTCCTTTTGATTTTCCCTGTTGTTCTAAAAATTTAGCCTCTTCCCTGAAATAACATTTAAACATCAGTTGAGGCTCATCATCCAGGACTGCTGGAACTAACTGAAGCCAGTAGTGTGGTATTGCTTTAATGGTAGAAGCCCATGTCTTTATCAACTCCTTAACAAATGCAGAATGCAAGCTGTAAGTTACTATTGCTTGCTTAATTTTTTTTAGATCATTCATTCCTATAGGTATCCATCTACCTTCTTTGGATCCTTTTGGGCCTTTAGAACTTGATGCTTTGTCAGAGTAGATTACAGGGTAGAAAGCTAAAACCCTGGGTAAATTATCTCTGACAACTACTAGCGGTGTTAAATCCTTTCTTTGCTCATCAGCTCTAATAATTTCCTCAATCATTTCAAATCTTTTTACTACTGTCTTTTGTAAAGCCTGAATCTCCTGGCCTGTATATATATATATATATATATATATATATATATATATATATATATTATTGAAGCACCTAGCCTGTGGTCCTCATTCTGTTCATGTGATTCCAAGGTCTGAAGTTTTTCCTTTAAAGATAACATTTCATCCTTGGAAATTATTTGGATAGTGTGTAGATTGCCATCCTGGAGAGATACTCTATCTGCTAACCTATCATAACTTTTTTTTAACAAATTTTGATTGTCAAATTCCACACTATGAATTCTTTCAGATAATTTCTCAGTTCCCTTTGACATGTATTCAATTTTGTCTATAAAATTAATGTTACCCTTTTCAATAGTATTAATTTTTTTCAGGTAACTTTTGATTTTTGATGATATTAATCCTGCCAGCTAACTATTCATTATTAGTCTGTAAAGACTGTATCATTTCTAAAAGTGCCTCATTCTTGGCTATGTTATCAAACCATTTTCTTAAGAACATAATATGAAGAAAAAAATCTGAGTCTCAATATCCAATAAATGGGTGTATTACAATAACCATATAACCCTTGCAGAATACAATCCATAGTATTAGCAAAAAAGTTACTACAATTTTTCATGGTAATGTTGTCTGCAATTATATAATGATTTATTAATTACTTGTTATGAGGTCCAGTAAATTGTTTTAGGTATAATAATCTTCATTGTCCAGCAGGTGTTTTGGTTGCAGAGTTGTGACTAGCAGCACAACCTGGTGACACGAACAATTCTGAGCCAATTTCATTTTTTTCGCCTTAGAGCTTGTTAAATACTGAGAAATATGCTTTGCTTGACAAATTAAAAGCAACTAAATTAATTTCGTACATGGAGCAAGAAGCCCAGAACTCACGGGCAGGGAGTACAAAACGGAAGCTGCACAAGTCGGCAGTAGGGGAGGGGGTGTGCACGAGTTTGGGAAATTTCCAAGTCGCCACACGTAGTTAGCTTTGTTGTGGTGGGGATTTTACAAAAAACCACTTAAGTAAGAGTAAGTCAAGTGGGCAGGGGTGGGAGACTTTCTGGGCTTTGGACTGGTTGGTTAGGCCTTTAAGTCGGTCCACCCTGTAGGTGTGGAGTCTGGATCCATGTGGGTGTCAAATGAAGTCGGATGCTCAAATGAAATCCCATACTAGCTCAGAACTGAGTATAATAGAGGGTTACTTATTTAGGGGTAGACTCACAGATTATAGTCCTTTGCTCAAACAGGGAACAGCAACGGAATCCTGCAGATGGAAGAGAGACCCAACGTGCGTTTTACATCAGCATATATAGTATAAGAGGCCATGCCCAAGTGGGCCGGTAACTTAAAGGCTACTGGCTATAGGAATTCGTACAGCACTTATTCAGCACTTATTTATTCTTTTAAAAAGATGGACATATTCTAAGTTTGCAGGGGAATGCAAGAGGTATATTACTTTTAGAATTATCTATGAAAGGCAGCTCATTTTGTGACTCTTTGTGGATAATTGTTCTGAATGTATTACTGTATTAATGGAATGCTCTTTTCTCTAAACCAGGAAATGATAATATTCATGAATCTCTCTTTCTGCTTTCTACCATTTCCAATTATTTGGCTACTATCTTTGAAGCATTGCTACACATGATCTTTTTTTAGTGGAAGGAGTCATTCCCTTTTTATTCTGTAATAAGCAAAGTCCATTTTGGTGCTAGGTGTCCAACTCAATGATGTGAAAGTCAATTTTGGTGTGTAGCTCAGGTGATCAGTTGTCTTCAAATATATATTCTTATCATTCTGACAAGTATATAAGAGGCATTTTAAAGCCATTTATTTTATATGTATATGAGCATATGAATGTTTGTATGGGTGTCATATACATGCACGTGACTGTGAAGCCAGATGAGGGTGTCAGACCCCTGGGGACTGAAGCAGTTGTATGTTGCCTAATGTGGGTACTATGAACCAAACCTAGGTCCTGTGCAAGAGCATCAAGTATTCTTAACTATTGAGCTAACCCTTTATTTAGCTCCATAGGTATTCTTATTGATGACATAGTTAATATGATTTAGACTTTGCCTTCTTTGGTAAAGAATGCTTTATTATAAAATTGAACGCTGTATTGAATAATCTAGATGATATCTTTCATATTTATACTTCCCCTGATGGTTTACAAAATTAGTTTCCTAAGGTATTGAAGAAAACAAGTAGTTCAATCATATTCAAAAGTCAAGTACTTTTTCTACTAAAACTTTTAGGCGAGAGACCTCTCCAGCATGAAAAGCATCTAGTTAGAGCCTGATTCATCAGAGAAAGGCATGTTAAGAGGGAAGCCTTCACTAGCCAGAAAGCTGGATTAGATGGGGTCTAAAATCTGTTGGTATATAAAACCTTGTGTTGATGTAAAAGTAACGACCGGCTCTCCCATCAATGACCAGACTAGATAATTTAATTTTTAAAAGTATTGTCCAAATGTTTATCTTGAAGAACAATCAGATGTGCTAGAAGGGTGAAGAGAGCAGCCTCCAGACACTGATGGCTAGGATTGAAGCTTGGCTCAGACGTGTTGTTAGTTATGCAATCTTCGCCTTGACCCTTAACCTTTGCACGAGTGATTTTCTTCTTTTTAGTTATTATTATTGTTGTGGGGGAGAGGAACATGCCCAGTCAAGTTCATGGAGGTCAGACACCTTCTTTTCTTTTTAATGGAGGGCGGGGATAGTGACTCTTAAGGCTGGAGCAGGTATTCATAAATTAGCGTGAACACAGTGTTTAGAAAAATGCCTGGTACTTAGCAGAGAGCTTAGAATGCTAATAGTGATGGCTTCTGCATCAGCAGGGAGTATCAGATGAGTATCTCTTCCAGGCTGTTGTGCATTTGATGCCAATCCCCCAGGTTTTAGACTTTTCAGAGTAGAGTGAACCTTGTGATGATTTTTTTCATATTCCTGAAAGTTCTTTCCCCGGGTATCATTATGGGCTGTCCTGGTTCCACCTGAAGCCAACAGGAAGGTGACAAGCAGTGTATTCTCTGCTTCTTGCCTAAGCCCACAGGAGCCCATCTTGGCTCTAGCTCTTGTCGTTGTAACTGCCACCTCCCATCTTCCTCTCATGGCCTCCTCAGCATGTTCTGCAGACATTGAAATAACTCTGGGACTCAGCTTATGAAGAAGAGGTTTGAGTGATTTTTTTTAAACCAGTTGTTTCTAAGAGGAGGACTTGAGGCAGCCATTAAGCTTATGAAATGTCCTTCAGCCATTGCAAATGTATTTTAGCAGTTTTCATCCTTTGGGTGGTCATTGGGCAGTGAAGGAAGCTTGCTGTCACGAGTTTTGTGAGAACACAATTATGAACACAGGGTTATGTTTTTCTTATTCTGTCTTTCTTGTTGTGTCTATCAGTGCTATGTTCTAAGACCTACTTAATTTGATTTATGTTACCAAGTGATTCAGGGCGCCAGTGGACTTTTTCCAGCACAGAATGTGTGGAGCCAAGTCTCATTCCAAAGTTTCTGATCTACTTTAAAATAATTTTTTTTTGGTAAAAATCTTGTGTGCTGGTGGTAAAAGGATAGAGGACCACCTATGTTTGTTTTTCTTGAAGATGCCTATTATTTTTTTGCACAAAATATGCCATTATAAACAGGAATGAGGACAACTGGGTTATAATGCAAGACTTGGCAAGCTGAAGACATAGACTATCACTAAAAAACAGAATCTGCAAGCTGTTTTGGTTAAGCAGATTAACATTTGAGTAGTTTTTTTTTCTAGTGAACAAAATTTTTTCCTTCCTATATTTCAGGTAAAAAATATGAAAATAGCTTTCTAAGGGGTGGGATCCAGTTTCAAGAATGATGAGGTGTTAGTTGGAAATCTCAGATCTTTTGAAGTTAGTTCTGCAAATGAATAGAACATTTTTTATTTAATTTTTTTATGTGAAAAAGTTCTGTGCTACTTTGTAGCCAGAGAGAAATCAGTGAGGGAGGTAAAGGTCTGCAAGCCCAGAAAGTTTCTTTTCTGACATTTTCATTGTTGTTAAGCCTGTTGCCCTCGGTGGAGACATCACCATCATTCCTGATAAAAATCACAAAAAGGGAACTAACTCTCCTGGGTGTCAGCTTACACAGGAAACATGTAAGCAGATCTCAAAGAAATCTCAGGGCCTTTGTTAATAATTGATAAGCCACAAGGAGCTCTTGAGGTGCTATCGAAATTAACCCCTAGATCGCAGAAGCTCAACACAGCAGACCTTTATTTCTTATCCACACTGAATGAATAAGAAATCCGTGCAGTGTGCCAGTTGCTGAGGAGGGGAGGGAACCCAGCTATGGAGTCCATTAAAGATGCGGGCTAATGCAAACTCTGCCATCTTGTGGCACCATCTTGTTAGTAAGTGACCTCAAGGAGTTGCCACCAGGGAGGAAGACAGTATGGAGCATGCTAACTGTCTTTAAACTGTGAGTGACACCCATCACCTCTGCCCAGACTGTTGGCTGCAGTTACTCACTCTGTCTTTCCTATCACACAGTACACTCAGGGAAGAAAGAACTAGGCAGAGGCTTCAGGAGTCATCTATTATTTGGTGACATTTACTATAAAATGTTTGCATCTATATGCAGTACCTTTCTTTCCCAAATCAGTTCTCATGCTTTACTAGGTAGTTGAGATATCTGAATATTTTAATAATAATTTCACATTAAATGGATATTTGTTTTTATTATTTATGCCCACGGATGTGAGCATGCATGAGTCTATGTGCACCACATGCATGTGGGAGCCCAGGGAGGGTGGAAGAAGGCAGCAGATCATCTGGATGTAGAGTTGGAAGCAGTTGTGAACCCATGCTCTCTTCAAGAGTTCCAGCCCCTAATTTCGCATTTTAAACTTACCGGCTTTAATAGGAACAGATTCAAAATAAAGATTATAGAGAAGGAAATTTTTGGTTTACTTCTACAAAAGGTAAAAGTACAAGGCTTTGCCTGTTGTTCCTTGTATGGCATCCTTAAGCCCCAAACATTGTGCTTGGCACATGGTTCATCATATGTGATGAGTGGACGAAAGAGGAATGAGTTCCAGCCTAAGCCCCACACTCCCTCTTGTGTCAGATAGGTGAGCATATGATTGGCAGTACCATGGAGATGAAAAGAGGTGCTTCTTGAAGTAAATGGAGCCGGTCTGAAAGAAAACTGGGTGCTCAAAACCAAGGTACTTCTGATGAGCATTGAGAGAGACAGGTTTGGGGTTGGAAGTGGAGAATGGCTGCAGGCTCTGAAGCCTGACTGATTTTCTTATTTGCTTGATGCCGAGTTTTAAACATACAGTTATCTTTATGTGCTATCATAGTTTTAAATGCTGCACAATTATCCCCTGGGAAGGTTACAGGGTCAATCATTTCTCCTGATTTCTGAATATAATTTTTTAAAATTTCAATCAGAAGTTTGATTTTTACTGACCAATAGATAGAAAAATAAGATTTGAAATACACACACACACACATACACACATACATACACACACACACACATTTCAGGATAGATTCTCAGATGGTAGACTTGTCATCAGTCTGTCTATAGTAGGTTAAACAGTACATCTATTTTTGGTTTATCTTTACTTTTTATTTTTTGGTTTTTCAAGACAGGGTTTCTCTGTAGCTTTGGAGCCTGTCCTAGAACTAGCTCTTGTAGATCAGGCTGGCCTTGAACTCACAGAGATCCACTTGCCTCTGTCTTCCAAGTGCTGGGATTAAAGACATGCACATCCACCACCTGGTGGTTTATCTTTCTTTACATTTAACCCACATCCAAATACACTTTTTGCTGTTATGATTCTAGGTTGGCTAATTGTATGAGTTGCAACGGGAAAGTTTTTGTTTATATTTGATTTTCCTCTTATAGTTTTGCTAGAGTTTTATTTTATTACCTTCCTCAGAACAACAGCTTTTGTTGTTATTAATTTTCTCCATAGCTTTCTTTATTGATTTCTGCCTTTATTATAGACATTTTTTGATTTGGGTTTGATGTTTTGCTATTACTTTAATCTAATATACTGAATCATATTTGCCTTATTCTTTCTAGAGTTTTCCATAGATAGTTATGAAGCATAAATTGTCTACTAAAATATATTAATCATGTCTCAAATTTTTACATTTATTTCAGTGAAGATAAATTCTAAATATTTCCCATTTCAGTTACTTTTCAATCCAAATGATTAAAGATATGTGCGATTGCTTCCAGGGACACAGACACTCATACTATGGGGGCTCAAAGAGTTGGCTCAGTTTGCGACGTGCCTGCCGTGCAAACATGAGGACCCAAGTTCTATCCCCATATCTCATGTACAAGCCAGGCATGGTGACATCCACCTGTAAACCCGGCACTGGGGATGGAGACGGTGCCGAGATAGGACAGTCATGGGGCTCTCCAGCCAGTCTAGCCAGAAGCAGAGCCCCAGGTCCAGTGAGACATCCTATCTCAGAATAGGAGGCGAGGACAAGCACATGCACAGGTGTATGTCCTGGCATACACATATGTACACATATGCATATACTCCATACACCATACAAATTAAGATGTACAAAACTAAGCTTTCATTATTACTTTATGGATTTTAGTCATAGAAAATATTCTGAGGTCAATGTGTTTAAAAACATACATCTATGCTGGACAGGAGTATGTATTCTGCTTTATAGCTGTGGAATTCTATCTTAAGGGTCTGAATTCACTAACTGCCGTACTGGTCTACTGGTCCTTGTTGTCCTCTTAAGCTATTCATTTGGACAGTTATGCTGTCATTTTTGAGTTCTTTGAAGCACAATCAATAAAAACTCAGAGAGAGAAATTGGGGTTCAACCTGAAGATCTGAAAAGCAAAGCATCCAGCCACTGGCTCTTACCTTGACCTCAGTCTGAAATGGCGATCCTGCCTCCAGGAATCTTAGAATGAGACTAAGTCTTAGAGCTGTCTCCTCCCATTTTATAATCCTCTCTAGGCCTGGGAAGAAAGGCATGCACTGCCTGGTTTCTATGGCAACTAGTCTGGCTACTGGATTAAAGGTGTGTGTTACTACTGCTTGGTCTGTAAGGCTGACCAGTGGGGCTGTTTTAATCTCTGATCTTCAGAAAAGCTTTATTTATTAAAATACAAATGAAATGCCACTACAGTTCTTTATCTCTGTCTCCAGTTCTGAGTCATGACTACTTCACAGACTTCATTTTTGTGTGTGCGTATGTGTGGGGGAGGTGGAAGGCAGGATCTCACTGTGTAGCCCCAGCTTAAGTTGGGTAGGTTGCAACATATCAATCTATAAATGGATATTGGGATAATTATTACTAACTTCAAACATGAAATTTGACTCGTATTTGAAACTAAGTTCACAAATCAAGTGCTTTTTGATCATAGGTATAATATGGAAGGGTAAACAAAAAAGGTTCTAGAAGATAAGAGAGACATCCTGGTGACATCAGGGTAATAGGATGTTTGCAATAGTTATTGTTAATAGTCTCAGTTAACAGGTAGCCCTTCCATTTAGTTATGTTTTATTTAGTTGTTCCCAATGATGGTAGATAGAACAATAGATTTCTTTATAGAAATCTAATATATTTTCTCAGATATGTGTTTTCTTAGGTATTTTATTTTAATCTTCCTTACATGAGGAACTGTTACTCATTTTAATATAATGGCCATGTATTTGGTAACTCTATATTTGCATCTTAATTTTAATACTTCATGTATAGATTCTACATGTTAAATTCTATACTCTGAAAATATTTGAAGTCTTAATTTCTTTTTTAACCACCATATCTTTACTAACACTTTTACCAGTGTCTCTGAAACTATGCCGTTGGATGGTAGTAACAAACACCTTTGGCTTATTCCTAATATCAAAGGAAAAGGTCCTGATGCTGCTCCATCATCTGTGACAGAGGGAAAAGAGGAACCCCCTTCCTGAAAATGGCCCGCTGGAAGGCCTGCTTGACAGTTAACTTCCGATCTCTCTCTGTGGTTAAATTTGGCTGGATGCCTGGATCTGGGAGGTTGACCAGAGATCATGACTTGAGATCACGTTTGCAGTTGTGTACCTGGAGCCTGGGGCCCCTGGGCTTCTTCCCTGTAGGGTATTTCCGCTTCCCAGATCCATACCGAAGCTTGGGTCTGTCTGCAGAGCACTCCTAGAATATGTGGACTTTGAAGTGAAGCTCAGCTTTCATTAGAGGACATGGTCTCTTTCAGGTGTGAAATCTTTTTTTTCCATATTTTATTTTTTTCCATTAAAAAAACATTTTTACATTTCCTCCCCTTCTCCCAGTCCCCTCCCGCTTCCCCCACACCTCATCCCTCCCCCTGTTTCCTTAAAAGAGGGCATGAGACAGTGTGCCTGAACTAATGGGAGCTCACCAAATCCAGCTGGACTGGGACTGAACGAGCATATGATCAAACCGGACTCTCCGAATGTGGCTGCCAATGGGGGCAGACTGAGAAGCCATCAACAATGACACTAGGACCTATCTCTTCAGGTGTGAAATCTTACGAGTGTCATTGGGAAGGGAGCTTAGTGGTAGGTTTGAACCCGAGAATCGTACACACAAGCAAAGGGAGGAAGGGAGAAGGAAAGAAAGAAAAAAAAAAAGCAAGAACGAAATTAAGTATTAGCCTAAAAGAAGTTCCATTAGCTAAGCTGGGTGCAGTGGCCTTTGCCTAAAGCCCAAAATACTGGGAAAGCTGACTTAGGAGAGAATTCCTTGAGGTTATGAGCTCGAGACCAGTCTGAACAACACACAGAGACTCTCAAATACATAAAGTCAATAAAATAAAAAAAAATCCCATGAGTTTGAGCCTACAAGATCACACAAATTGCAATTAAATATAGCCATTTCATTTTAACCAATTAGTAATGTAAACTTTTGACAAAATCATACTTTAACGCTATGGCCATAGAGGAAAAAGTAGATTTTTTAAAAAATATACTTTATGATGATAGACTTTTAATTTTGAGGTTAAATGAAATTAAGGAGGGTAAGGAAAAAGAGTGAGTTGTTATGTTAAAGGCTGGGGGTGGGCCCAGCGAGAAAGTGACGGTGGGGGCCAGTGAGTGACGGAGCAGAGACAGTGGGTGGACCACAGGAAGCTGCAGGGACCACAAGAAGCCAGGTGGAAAATAAGACCAGTCTTGGCTTTATCTAATTTTAAACCAGAATACATCAACCCATAGACAAGTGGAAAATCTCACACACGAAGTCTGTGAAGAGGTTAAAAACAAAAATCAGCACACACGCATACAGGAAAGGGAGGGGAAGGCAGGTGTCCAGTTATAATCTGCACTGTACTGTCTGCATTGCAATGTCTCCATGACTCTGAGACTTGATTCAATAAGGTAGTCAAACTCAGAAGATAAAGGAACACACACTTTCTTCAGAAATAAACACAAAATGCACTTTTGTAAGACATATCTTTTTGGTTTATGGTTCTAGTAGTTTGGAAGGTGCTGAACTCAAACGCATGTGGACTCACAGAACTCACAGGGAACTTCTTTTAGTCCAGTAATAAAATTAGTATTTACAAGTGTTTCCACTAGGTGTCTCTTTTCATACACCACATCACTGCAGAGAGAGCTGTTCCTGAGGGCTTAGCTTATGAGCACTGTATTTTTTTTTAAGTATGAATTTTGAATGATGTGAAGAATGTCTTTAGTTTATTGGACTAGTTCATCTGGAAGAACAAAAAAGGTCTCTAAACTCTTATTTTAGCACCTAGGAGACACTAGCATACACTTGGCAGCAAATACAAAAGTCAGGTCCCTGCACTCATGATGGTGACAGAGTGTGGGGGGAAACATTAGACTTTGTAGCCCAGGTTAGGACTTCAGCTAGGACTTAAGGCCAACTGTTCTTAAATGAAGCCCCTGAAAGGATATGTGATATCAGAATAATCCATGCTTGTCTCTCTAGGAGCTCCTAGGAGTTTATGTTCTCTTGACCAAATCCCTCATTCTACCCTGTGATCCCACCTATAGCCCTCTTGGATGTCTACATGATAACTGTGGGTCATGTTGGGCACCTTATCAATAAATTGCCTGTCCGCTTTTACATATTCCAGATCTGAGGTAAGGCCTACATAAATCAGCACATATTTATTTGCCTCCTGCTGTGTCTGGGCTGGCCCCGTGGTGGAGTTGCCTATCTGGAAGATTGTGAGATTTCCTGCTCTCAGAGAACTCAAGCTGACTGTAAAGGAGAAAGGGCAGAGACATCACAGCTGATGGCTGACGGGCCCTGGGCCTGGAGTCGGGAGACCTGAGTGTGAATTCTGCTTTCTAACCTGTTAGCTCTGAAAACTGGTTAGTGTAACTGTCAATAAGGCCATGTCTTCGCTTCCATGGTGTAGGGGATAACGCCCTACAGATTTGCTGTGAACTCTGGGAAAAGACTGTGAGAGCTTGGTTGTCTATCATCCTAAGGACCTCTCAGACAAGTGGCCCCATTCTTGACAAAGGCACAGGACTAGCTCTTCATAGGCTTCTCCTTTCCCACTAACAGGTTTGGGCGCTGCCTTTGCAAATCCGCAGAGCTCATTAAGGTGAGAAAAGAGCCAGAAAAAGGAGGAATTTTGGTTCCAACTCCAGAGCAATGTGTGCAAGATACTAGTAAATTTTATGTTGGTTTTTCCTTCAGTTCCAGATGCCCCCGCTACACAGGAAATATCTATTCATCGTGGTGATAGATTGTAGAGTCAAATGATAGTAAGCAAGACTGAACTAAAGTGGTTGGCTACCTCAGAGCATTGGCTACCTCACACACTGTCCAGATTTCATCAAAAAGAAAATTGAACTCTTCTATAGAGAGAAAATAGGACGATTACTCCTGTGGGGGAAGTGGGGAGGGTTGTAAAGAGGCACAAAGAGACGGGTCATTAAATGCCATGCTTGGCTCACCTTACAGTCTGTCATCTGCTCTTGTCCCCAAGGCCTCAGTGAATGGGAGTCTGTCATGGGCCTAAGAATTGGTCACTTGTCTGTGGACTACCAATGCCTTCTGTGGGCTCTGAACTCTATTTCTTATGTGATTCTGAGTATAGGCACAGTACAAACCTGTGAAGATACTCCTTCGGTTTCCAGCCCTTCATATTAGACTTAGGCACACAGCAAGTTTGGATCTTAGAGCGACAAGTTCTGAGTCCCTTGAATTTGGAACCAGAGTAAGAGAGAGAGCGAAGTTACCTACAGGGTGTATGCCTTGGTGAACAAGGGCTCCCAGTAGGGTATGTTTGTGTGCACTGGAGTGTGTATGTGTGTGTGCTCTAGCAATGGAATATGCATATACTTTGGAGGGGTTCTGTTCATGGAGTCTCTATGCTCATCAAGGTACTGCTCTGCCCCCACACACAGTGAAGGGAGTGGTCAGGCTCAAGCTGTGGGGACTAGGAGAAGCTTCTTCTAAGTTGCAACCTGTGGTAGGTACCCTGCTGCTCCAGCCTAATGATGTGCTGTGGGGATAGATTTTAATCTTTTGAGTTTAGAGTTCTGAAAGCCTCCAGAAAAGCAAGGAACTCCAGAAGATGAGGAACTCAGAGAAGCCTTATACCTCTCAAAGGAGCATGGCCATTGCTGCTTGGTAGTCCCTTTCAGGGTACAATGGAGGAAGCTTGTATGGAATCCCTTGCAGCTACTTTGTCATTACTCTGGTGATGTGGTTTGCAGAGAGCAAAGTTTGACACTGAGTGCAAGAAGGGTTTTCTCTTAGTCAGACCAGAGTGTATGAGATCTGTGTGCTTGAGCCTTGATTGCCAGGGCTCACGATGCCTGCGAGAACACATGGGGAAGGCTGGAAGGATCCTGTCTGTGTCCCCAGATGATGTTTCCAGGATTTTAATGGTCTTGAAAATAAAGTAATTTTAAGCATCGCAGTTTTACTGTTTTTATAAAAAGGCCTGTGATTCTTATAGCCATCTGTCAATTCTGCACCACGGTGGAGAGAGCAGAAAGATATTCTGCAATGTGAGTGGAGAAAAGAAAGTCCCCAAAGGAGAATTTCCTGAAGTAAAAAAGAGGGGGTTGAAATCAGAGTGATAGAATTGAAGTTAAAAGCCAAAAGGGGGAAATAATTGTATAAAACCACTTTGATTTCCACCAGTTTCCCAGAGAAACAATCCCCCTACAACCTGCACCCCCCCGTCACCATTCATACCCCAGTGCAGGCCACTCTGCATTTGCTCTCTGCACACCTGCTCTGCTGTGTGACAGGAGAAACTTCACATTAATTGCTAAAACAAATGGATTATTTCCTGTCTCATGCTTTTACACAAGAGTCAAGATGAGTGTCCTCTTTGCTTTCTATGGTGCCACTGGGATGTCCCATCAGCACCACATGCCTGCTGAACTAATGTTCCCGGTGTCAGTCAAGGGGGGGGGCTGTTCTCGGTTCTATTTACTGTTTGGTTTTTATGGCTGGGTCTTAGGCCGTAAGAAGGGTGCATCACTGCCCTGTTTCCTTTGATTCCCAGGTTAACAAGGATCCCCAGTTTGCCCATGTTCCTGGACTCTCTATAAGTCTGCCGGTTGTTCTTCTGATCCCTCATCAAATGCTAGCCATTGAATTCAGAGAGTAAATGGGTTACAGATTACTCTGTTCTTTCAGAAGTTTTGTTTAGCATTCTAGTGTTTTTGCTTAAGGCTCAGGAAAAGGAGAATGAACCTAGCCCACACTGTATTTAGATTGGAAAATAATTTCTAAGTCACAGTTATGTTCTTTTTACAATTCATTTATTGTTAGCATTGTGTGTATGTGTGCATATGTGTGCACATGTGTGCATGTGTGTGTATGCATATCGTATGTGTGTGTGTATGGTGTGTGAGTATGGGCACTCAAGTGCAGCAGCGATCGTGTGGAGATCAGAGAACAGCTATTAGGTGTCTGATCTCTATTGCCATTGTGGGATCTAATGGTTGAACTGTGTTACCACGTTCATGCAGCAAATGATTTTTCCTGTTGAGCCATGTCACCAGCCTTAGTCTCCTCCTTAAGACACTTTAAAATTCTAGGCCTTTACACGTTAAACTCGATCATCATAAAGAGGATTGTGTCCAGAGGGTCCTAATCAAACAGCTGCTGCTAGGTCTCATGAGCCTGCAAATGCATGTAATGAAGCTTTTTATCATTAGTTCTTAAAACATTGAACATAGCAGCCTTCTTTATTAATTGTTTGCTGCACACACATATTCTTGATCTATTTTCTGGTTTCAAAATGACATGGGACCAGAGTAGACATTTCCGACTTAACTTGCTCAAGAGTTTCTAAAGCATCTAGAGTGTGCTTGGTATAAGGAGGATGCCTGTGTGGGATGAGTCTTCATCTGTCCATGTCAGTAAAGCCTCTTTGTGACTCAAGGATTCATTTGACAATGAGCTGTGTTTTCTACTCTCCAGGTGCAGACCTGTCAGGAAGCAATGTATTTCACGTCGCAAACTTAAAAAAAAAATGTAGATGACATCATCCGTTTGACTATGCCGCGTGTTGTTGGGTCTTAAGGTGTTCACTATTGAGATGACTGTCAGGAGCAGAACGGAGAAAAGCGTACTCTGGAGATCAGAAATCAGGCTCCAATAGCGTTGTGGGGAGATCCAGCTGGGGGTTTTAATCAGTGCGAGTGCGAGAGCAGTTCTATTGGATGAAGCCCATTAGCACACTTGCCTCAACCTCCTAGGTGTGTACTCATCCCAATTGGAAGAGTGGTTTTGTATAACAAACCTATTTCTAGATAATTGCTCCCACCTACTGAGTAGTCACTGTGCCTGAGTGCTTACATAAGCTGTTTCATTTGGTTTCCACAAACCCCCATGAGCTGCTTGTTGTTATTTCTGTTTAACTGGTGAGGTGTCCTCTAATAAGATGAATTAAATGACAAGTTTGTGTCTTTAGAAGGTGATGGAGTTGAAATTCAAATACAAATCTGTTTGCCTCTAATCCACACACTAAGTGGACTAGGTTAAGATTTAGATATAGTTTTGCTTTGGCACATATAAAATAACCTGGAAGACTTGTGGATACTCTGACGCCCTATAATTGTCACATAAAGTTCATATCATACATGTAAAAATGTAGTTTTCAGACCACTATAATCTCTACAATTGTTTATATATAATAAATACCACAAAGATTTCATGAGTTCCATCTTTAAAAAAAAATCTTCAGGACTTATAAAACTTCATTTTTTTTTCTTTTCTTCTGAAACTTAAGTAGTATTCTTTTAACTTCTGGACTTTATCCTAGTACATAGTATGTTTAAGCTTGGTCATCTGTTGGTAGTTCTCACATCTGTGCTACAGCCTAAAATTTTAAATAAATGAAAATTAATCAACATTTTTGGTAGAATAATTATTTATACAAATTAATTTGAGTGAGCTATTGTTCCAATTATTATAATATTACAATATATAACATTAACATTTTATTAATTTTAATAATTCATACATAATTTAGCAAGCAACTTGAACATATTTCATGTCTGCTCAATAGGCATAAGTGCAATGATAAATATCTTTGTTGAGTGGAAGCTACTGAAAGACATAGATGCGACTTTTCCTCTCTAACTACAGAACACAACCATGAATGAATGTTGTTTATTGCTAGGATGAAAGAATTCAAAGCTAATTATACCTTATTGTTGGTCTTTATGTGAAAATTAAAAAAATATTTTTCACATAAATAAAATGCATTGGGTACTTTAAAAATATCATATTAGCATGTCTATTACTTATAATACTCAATTCCATTATGACATTTTCATACATGTGTGTGGTTGATCACATTCACCCATTACCCTCTCTGTTCCCTTCCCTTTGTCACTTTCACTTAACCTCTTGGTTCCACTTCTCTTCTGTGTTCTTCTGGTTTGGAATTGGTAAACCACTGAGTTTAACTAGGGCCATTTGCAGGCGCATGGATGAGAGTGATTACAGGAGGACAGGCAACCTGCTATTGCCTACACTACTCAAGAAACTCTCCCAGCAACCATTAGTTGCCCATAGCTCCTCGTGGAGAGGCAGAGGCTCTCTCTCGCAATTGGTAAATGGCTGTACGACCTCAAAGAGGAGCTTGGCCATGTGAGCATCTTCCCTCTTCATGCTGGAATGTTGCTGAGCCCAATCTTGTGCCTCTCTCGTGCTGGGAATCCCAGCTACGGAGCTCAACACTGTCCTGTCTAGAAGGCAACTCTCTACAGCACTCTCCCCCTTCCTTGTGTGCTTACATTCTTGGAGCTTTTCTCTTAATAGGTCCTATTTTTTACTTTTGAAACATTGCCAGCCATGTGCCAGCTGTAATATGATGACTGGTCATGCTTACTTTTAATGGTCAGCAGACTGCTCAAGTAGATTCTTTGTTGATTTTTGTTGAAAGAAAATAATTGAAAACATTTTAAAAGGGTTTATTCTTTTTAAGTTATGTTTTTGTGTGGGGGGGTAAATTATGTGTTTGTGCACAGGAGTTCAGGGACTTGCATAGACCAGATAAGAGTGTCAGATCCCTTGAAACTGTAGTTACCAATGGTCGTGAACTGATTGATGTGGGGAACTGAACTCCTCTGAAAGAGTAAGTATGTGCTTATTTATTTATTTATTTATTTATTTATTTATTTATTTATTTATTTATTTATTTATTTATTTATTTTTCCATACATTGTTTTGTTTTATTTTTTCCATTCAAGAACATAATTAAAGAAATAAAATTTTTTTCTTTCTTCCCCTTCTCCCGGTCCCCTCCCACTACCCCCCCACCCCTCCTCCCTCCCCCTTCTTCCTTGAAAGAGGGCATGGTGCCCTGCCCTGTTGGAAGTCCAAGGCCCACCCCCATCCCTCCTGGCCTAGGAAGGAGTGCATTCAAAAAGACTCGGTTCTCAAAAAGTTAATACATGCAGAAGAGATAGG
>PVIU01025362.1:0-23861 GCA_004026605.1 Ondatra zibethicus
AAAAAAATAATGACAGCCTAAATTTTGCAGGAAAATGGATGGAACTAGAAAGCATTATTTTGAGTGAGGTAACCCAGACACAGAAAGACAATTATCACATGTACTCACTCATAGGTGGTTTTTAAACATAAGGCAAAGAAAACCATCTTACAAACCACAATCCCAGAGAATTTAGACAACAATACGGACACTAAGAGAGCCTACATAGATATAATCTACATGGGAAGTAGAAAGTATAAAAAGACAAGATCTCCTGAATAAATTGGGAGCATGGGGACCTTTGGGGGAAGGTTGAGGGAGGGAGGGGAGTGGCAGGGAGGGGAGCAGAGAAAAATAAAAATAATAATAAAATAATAATAAAAAAGAAACAGTAAGTTTCAAGAAAAAAAAGAATAAATATTGACCAAATTAAAAAAAAACACACACACAAAGTAACTAGCAAACCTTCAGAGATACTAATGGCCTTGCCTTTAAAATGATTAACTGAGAAACTCATGTGGGTTAAACAATGGCCTTTAACAGAAGACAAACTGCAGGCTTTAGAACAGCTGGTACAGGAGCAACTAGATGCTCGCCATATTGAAGAATCAACCAGCCCTTGGAATTCTCCTATATTTGTTGTTAAAAAGAAACCTGGAAGGCCTGGAGGGGTGGCTCAGCTGTTAAAGGCTAGGCTCACAACCAAAAAAAAAATATAAGAGTTTGGTTCCCAGCACCCACAGCTGTCCCTCCAGGTAATTAAAAAAAAAAAAAAAGAAAGAGAAACCTGGAAAATAGAGAATGGTGACAGATCTAAGAGCTGTCAACAAGGTTATTCAACCTATGGACCCTCTAAAATCTGGAATTCCTCTGCCTTCTCTATTACCAAAGGGATGATCTTTTAGTTATTGATTTAAAGGATTGTTTCTTTACTATACCTTTACAAGAAAAGGATAGAGAAAAATTTGCCTTCACAGTGCCTACTTGTAATAATTCTCAGTCTACTATGAGATACCAATGGACCATCCTCCCACAGGGAATGTTCAGTATCCCCACTCTGTGCCAATACTTTGTAAGTCAGCCATTGGAAATAATATGCAAGCAATTTCCTCAATCTATAATTTACCATTACATGGACAACATTTTATTATCTGACTCAAATGCAGATACTTTAGAAAGAATGTTTGAAGAAGTAAAGAAGTTTTGCTTTAATGGAGATTACAAATTGCTCCTGAAAAACTGCAAAGAGGAGATTCTGTCAATTACCTAAGATACGAAATAGGTTTACAGAAAATTAGAACACAAAAGGCACAAATTAGGAGAGAATGATTGTAGACTCTTAATGACTTTCAAAGATTGTTAGGAGACATTTCCAGTCTATGACCAGCGGTTGGGATAACACCTGATCTAATAGTTCATTTACACAAAGCCTTAGATGGTGACAAAGACTTAAATAGTCCCAGGGAATTTTCAGCTAAAGCGGAAAAAGAATTGACGATCGTTGAGGCGAAATTACAGGAGGCACATGTAGATAGAGTGAATCCAAATCTTAATTGTATTCTAGTCATTTTGCCTTTCAAAATTTCCCCTACAGGAATTTTAATGCAGAGAGAAGATAGTATCTTAGAATGGATCTTTTTACCATGTAAACCAAGTAAAAAAATTAAAAACTTATGTGGAAAAAGTCTCTGAATTAATTATAAAAGGAAAACTGAGACTTTGTCAACTAGCAGGTATAGACCCAGCAGAGATTATAGTTCTTTTTACTGTTGATGAGATTAAAAATTTATGGAAAGACAATGAAACATGGCAAAGAGCTTGTGCTAATTTTTTCTGGGAGAAATTAATAGCAATTATCCCAAAAGTGATAGAATTAACCCTATAAAGAGAACTACTTGGATTCTTCCCCGAATTATACTTGATCTGCCAATAACTAAAGCCATTACATTTGTACTGATGAAAATAAATCAGGAAAGGCAGGTTAAAAATTAGAAGAATTAAGTAAGGTGGAACAAAGCCCTTATAATTCTTTCCAAAAGGCAGAGTTATATGCTATTATTATGGTATTCAGGGATTTTAAAGAACCTCTCAATATAGTTACTGATTTGCAATATGCAGAAAGAGTCGTCTTGCATATTGAAACCGTTGAATTTATACCAGATGATACAGAATTGATTTCATTATTCATTGAGGTTCAAGACATAATCAGGAATAGGCATTGTCCCATATACATAACATACATCCAATCCCATACGGGTCTGCCAGGTCCTGTAGCACAAGGTAATGCAGAAATTGATCGATTATTGTTTGGAAGTGTGCCAAAGGTCTCAAAATTTCTTAAGAAACATCATGTCAACAGCAAAGGTTTAAAGAAAGAGTTTTCTATTACATGACAACAAACTAAGGAGATTATAAAGAGATGTCCTGCTTGCTCTTTCTATAACCAAACACCGCTACCTGCAGGGAATAACCCAAAGGGTACTCAGAGGAATGAGATCTGGCAGATGGATGTGTTCTACTTTACAGAATTTGGAAAATTAAAATATGTACACCACACCATTGACACTTATTCAAATTTTCAATGGGCAACTGACTAGAGCTCAGAAAAGGCCAATTCAGTAATCACACATTTATTAGAAGTTGTGGCCATCGTGGGTATATCTGCACAAATAAAGACAGACAATAGTCCAGCATATGTGTCTAAGAAAATGAAACAGTTTTTTGCTTATTATAATATAAAGCATATTACAAGTATACCAAACAATCCTACAGTTCAGGCTGTTATAGAAAGATCAAATCAAACTATAAAGGATATGATAAACAAACAGAAAGGGATGGAAAATACGCCCAGAAATAGATTGCATAATGCTTTATTAACTTTGAATTTTCTTAACACTAATGAGAAAGGAGCAATGGCAGCAGAGAAACATTGGATAATAGAAAAAACTTCTGAATTAAATTAGCCGTTATATTTCAAGGATGTGTTGACCTCACAATGGAAACCAGAAGATGTGCTACATTGGGGAAGGGTTTTTGCTCTTGTTTCTACAGGAGAAGAAAAACTATGGATACCATCAAAATTAATAAAGACTCTGTTTGTAAAAGAGAAACCTCTTGAGAAAGAGAAATGACAGCTCATCCACAGAAGTGACAATCATACAGGTGGTAAGAAAACCTCATAAGGGTTGGGGCAGGGTTCTGTTCTTGTCTTTCCAGGAAAATACACATCTTCAAAAAGTTGAGAGACCTTGGACATCTTTAGATACCTAAAGATGAAAAGATAACTATCCAGAAAGAACAAGAAAAGAGAAAACTGACTTATGATGCTGAATCATCTGCACAGTAAAATTTGATTATCTGCACATGTAGACATCTCTAATTGAAAACAAGAGCTGGCTTTGGAGTTGGACAATGGCTATCCTTCTCTAAATCCAAGCATGTTGTTAAAAGAAAAATTCAGAATTTCTGTCTCATGTCAGGAACCATCTGGTATGGGACAGAAAGAAGATAGATTTTAAAGAAATATTTTACTTTTCTCCATGCCATTTTGTCTATATTGTATCTTTTGTTGAATATATGTCTATATGAATAATGTTTTAGTTTTTAGCAATAACAGTAGATTTTCCTGCAGTAATCTTTGAAGCTTCCAGGAAGAAGATGGGGCCCCACAACAATGAAATAAGAACTTTAAAAACAAAATAAAACAATTTAAAACCCTATCAACTACTCAGAGACTGTTTGCAATTATACCAGACAGTAATCTTGGAACTTAACCATCATTTTACTATTACAGGATTCCATAGAAAGAACATCGCCCCCATGACAGCTGGAAGCAATTCTAGAAGACGACATCCCCTGTCCCAACAAAGTTTGTCCTCAGGGTTAGGGACACCATTTCAGGATTGATTATTACTCGCATAGGGTTGTGGGTTGGGGTGGAAATTATAGAGGCTCAGAGATCTAAAAAAAAAAAAAATTGGATGGGATAATAGGAAATTTAGTGTGAACTTATTTACACTAATAATAATAGTGAGTAATAGAATGAGTACTTGTGAGCTCATAAAAATGGACAATTTACATTGGTATAGATTTTTGTATATTGATACAAGTTCAAATTATATTTGTTATATTGAATATGCTTCTATTTCTGTTACAATATTTGTACACCTATACTAAGTCATTTTGTCAGATTGTATACACACATGTTTCTACTTCTGTTTAAAACATTTTGTATATTGATACAATTTTAGGATATATTTATCATATTGCATTATATATTTCTACCTCTGATTAGGATATTTATACATTGTTTACATTTTGAGGTCATTGTCCTCCTTTACTACACAGTTGTCTAAAGATTGTTTAATATTCAGATATGAAGGTTTTTTTTAAGTTTATTTATTATATATACAGTGTTCTGCCTGCATGTGTGCCTATAGGCCAGAAGAGGGCACCAGATCTCATTATGGTTGTAAGCCGCGCCGTGTGGTTGCTGGGAATTGAACTCAGGACCTCTGGAAGAGCAGCTAGTGCTCTTAACCTCCAAGCCATCTCTACAGCTCCCTGATATGAAGTCTTAATCCTTAAGCTATATAGGTGTTAAGAATTATAGGTCAATAGTCATTCTTGTTTGTTATACTTTTAGTCAGACTAATCAGGTTCTTTAGATACATAGAGATTGTATTCTGCATAAATAGTTAACCTTCAACCACTTCAAAGATCTATAGAACATGGCATTTAAATAACTTAGGATTCTGTTGACGTGAGACATGATTGATCCTGGCAGCACCGATCTTTCCCAAGAGAGTGATGAGCACCAAAGACATTCCACTTGGAGTTTGTTTTTTTCTTGGCACAGCTGGCCTTTGGGCAAGGAACTGCCTATGCCTCGACCACTAACAAAGTACATGGTGTCCGGACTGGACAAGCAGGATACAAGAAAAAAGACTGCCAAACCTTGCTAAGACAAGGTAAGATGGTTTTGAAGCTTTTCCTACCTCTGAAAATGGTTTGTCAGTTACTCTAGGCCTTAGCCAAAGTTGGTTGCTTCAACATTGCGAATGAGGCTTTGGGTGATTGCTCAGGCAGCCAGTTGGCTCTGTCATCTACTGCATATTTTGGAAGCTGCTTGATTGCACTTTTTGCCTTCTCAAGTATTATTATCTCCCTTCTCAACCTTCGACGGGGTTGAAGATTAGATAGTCAATGTAATGGTCTGTCCTGTACCTTTAAGAGACAAGCCCCACCCACTCCCTCCCCTGTCCGCTGAGTTTTTTTCCTTTCTATCTCTCTCCCGAAGAGGCAGCTTCTGCCTCTCTCCCTTCTCCCCACTTCTCCTCCCACCCCTAGTCTGGTTCTCTTTCTCTCTCTCTCTCTCTCTCTCTCTCTCTCTCTCTCTCTCTCTCTCTCTCTGCCTCTCTCTCTGTTTTTTCCCCCTTCTCCCCTTTCCCCCTTTTCCCTCCATAACCCATTAAATAAATATTCACTTTCTCTGCAGGGTGTGTCTCTGTCCTTCACCCACCGAGCAGCTTTCAATCACCACATGGCTCCCTGACTGGAACCAGCTGCCTTCGTGGCCCGCCGTAGTCTCATGCCCACTGCAGCTACTTGGGGACCTACGCCATTTTATTTTTACCATAACAGTCATAGTTACCATCCTCTTTTGAACTAGCCAAGCCATTTCTGATACAAGACTTAGACTCGGGGCTGGAGAGATTGCTTAGTGGTTAAGAGCGCTGGCTGTTCTTCCAGAGGTCCTGAATTTGATTCCCAGCAACCACATGGTGGCTCACAACCATCTGTGATGAGATCTGGCGCCCTCTTCTGGCGTGCGGGCATACATGGAGGCAGAAAGTTGTATACCTAATAAATAAATAAATCTTAAAAAAAAAAAGACTTAGACTCCTTAGGATAAAATGTTTATTAAAACATTAGGATATGTTCCTTGCTTAATATTGTTTAGGCTGGTTGTAATTCTAACTTTATATTTGATATCTGTTCCTAGTGTACATAATTTTATATTGGGTTTGGAACTCTCTTATTTAAACAAAAGGGGGAGGTGCTGTGGGAGCTCCTTTGGCCAATAGCCTTTAAGATACCAGCCCTCTTGGACATGGTCTCTCATACTATAAATGCAGCTGTAAAGCATGTGCTCACTCTCTTGTTTCCAGTCAGTTCCTGTTCCCCATTTGAGCAGAGGACAGTGATCTAGGACAGTGATATGTGAGTCTCCCCTAAATAAATAACCCTTTATTATACATAATTATGAACGAGTGTGGGATTATTTTGTAACTTCTGCCATCAGTGGTGGTGGATGTCTTTAATCCCAGCAGCCAGGAGGGAGAGCTAGGTGGATCTCTGTGAATTTGAGGCCAGCCTGGTCTACATAGTGAGTCCCAGGACAGTCAGAAGAACATAATGAGACCTTGCCTTGAGCGGGGAGAAATACTTCCTCTTTTTGTGTTTTTCTTGGGTAAGTGTGGAAGGAAATGTGAACACAGACATTTTAGTTTCTTTCTTGGCCAAATTTGGTGGTATGTGCCCATAATCCCAACAGAAGCAAGAATATTGCCACAGCTGGACAGTGGTGGCACCATTTTTAATCCCAGCACTCAGGAACAGAGGCAGGCAGATCTCTGTGAGTTTGAGGCCAGCCTGGTCTACAGAATGAGTTCCAGGACAGAACCAAAGCCACACAGAGAAACCCTATCTAAAAAAAAGTAGAAGAGGAAGAAGATTGCCACAGATTTGAGGTCAGCCAGGTCTACATAATTGGACCAGCAAGGGTTGAAAGAAAAGAAATCTTTTTGTTTTCAGTTTTTTTGTTTTTTGTGCTTTGGATTTTTATTTTTTGAGACAGGGTTTCTCTGTGTAACTCTGGCTTTCCTGGAACTCTCTCTGTAGACCAGGCTGGCCTCAAACTTAGAGGTCTACTGCCTCTACATACACCTGCATAAAACCAAGTTTAAAGATGAGCTCTTTCATGAATTCTCTACCAAAAATGGTTAAGGACATCCTTGGGAGCACGTAGTATCCTAATATGCCTCTTTCATCATACCATGACATCATCAGGTTGTGTAAGCTCCTTAGAAGAGGAAAGTGTTTCTTTGTCTAGATGGAGTGTCACTCACTGTCTGCTACATGCTCATAAACAAGTGAGTAACATGATGGGCAGCCTTTGTTCTTTGTCATTCTTCCCACATACAATGTTACTGCCAGCTTGTTTCATTCCAGGATCAGTGCAGGAAACAGAACCCTTGCAAGTGTTTTAAAGATGAGAACACACACACATTGTAAGTACTTTTAAAATCCTTTAGAAAATCCAGAGTAGCAGAACTCCTGGAAGGAGATAGGCTGGAACTCCAGATGTGACTTCTAGACGATGACAGAAGTGCTGTACTAGAGACATTGCTCTTTCTGCCTGTCAGGAGTGCAAAGGCCCCTGGAGGGAACATAGACTGCAGCTACAATCCAGGGATCCTGCAGCTATATCAGGATGCTGCCACTGCTGATTCTGATGTAACCCTTTCTCACTGCTTGTGAAATAGTCAAATGATCAGGATGGTATCCTTTGTGTCACTTCTGAATCTGATCCAAGTACATGACACTGGTTGCAAGTCAGTCTGAGAAACAGTCTCTAGCCCCTGCGGTGGAAGCACACTGGCTGTGGGGATGGATGGAAAATGTTCACCACCCATAGCTATGACACAGCTTGTCTGCAAGTCCACCCTTTGTTTTCTTATCTGCAACTGGGTCTTTTCCTCTGCATCTACATCCCTTTCCCTGTGTTCACCCAATGGCTGCTTTAGTGTGTAGTGTTGGCCTAAGGTCTGCCTTTCAGGGTACCATATATCCCTTTCTATTTCCTAGGGTTGGCAAACTATTTTAGCTATGATTCTAAATGTGCAATCTATAAAAGAATAAATCAATATATTGGTATTCACCAGAATTTAAAACTAGCCAAGCACTGGGTTGTGGTGGCACATGCCTTTAATCCCAGTACTCAGGAAGCAGAGGTAAGTGGATCTCTGTGGGTCTGAGGTCAGCCTGGTCTACAGAGTGAGTTCTGGGACTTCTAGGGATACATAAAGAAACCCTGTCTCAATACAAAAAACAAAAACTAGCCTGTTGTGGAATATTTAACTATGTAAAGATGTGTTATACTTGTTTATTCTGAAGAATATTACTTTAGCTGTGTAAAAGTGAGTTACTTTTGTTTCTGCTCTATTTAACTGTGTTAAGATGTGTTGCATTTGTTTCACCTTGCCTGCCTAAGGCACCTGATTGATCTAATAAAAAGCTGAATGTCCAATAGCTAGGGCAGGAGAAGGATAGGTGGGACTGGTAGGCAGAGAGAATAAATAGGAGAATCTAGGCTCAAGAGGAGAAGAGATAAGAAGGAGAGAACAAGGGAGAAAGAGGGACACCCAGGGGCAGCTATCCAGACAGCCCAGCCGCCAGAAAGAAGCAGGGGGTGGGAGGTGGGGTAGGGGTGGGGTAGGACATACAGGAAGAAAAGGTGAAAAGCCCCAAGGGAAAAGGCAGAGAAAGAGAAACAGATTAAGTTAAAAGAGTTTGCCTGAAATGAGCCTAAAATAGGCTGAGTGTTCTTAAATAATATTAAGTCTCCATGTCATGATTCGGGAGCTATTTGGTTGGTGGCCTAAAAAAAAAATTCTGGGACACTAGTGTGGTGGCTCCTGCCTATTAATCCTAGAATTTAGCCATGACAACATAAAGCAATACTCTGTCTCTCAAAACAGCAACAACAACAGAAAACCCAACAAAACAAAACAAAGCTATTTTTCCTCTAAGAATTCAACACAGAGACCTCAAACATATTAAGTTATCTTTTATGGGTCAAGGTTTTTTTTTTAATTATTTTATTATTGAGACAAGGTCTTACCCTATTCCTCAGGCTGGCCTTGAACTTACGCCAGCCGTCTGGCCTCAGCCTTCCAAGCAACACGAGCCACCATACCCAGCAAAATTAAAGATATTTGTTGTTCGTTTTTTGAAACAAGTTCTAGCCCAGGCTGGCCTGGACCTTACTCTCTAGTTGAAGCTGACCTTGAATTTATGTTATCTTCTAGCCTCAGCCTTGGGAACGCAAAGATTACATTCATGAGCCACCACGGGTAACTTAATAATGCTCCTTGAACAAACAAGTGACAAGGGTTGGGAATGTAGCTCAGTGATAGCACAAGTAAGGGCCCTAGCTCAGTCCCTAGTTTATCCGAGGACCAAAAGAAAGTGGGGGGCGGGGGGTACACAAATAAGTGAGATATCTAGCTTTACCCAAATACAAATTGAAACCACAACGAAAGGCAAGGGCTGTAACTCAGTGGTAAAGCCCTTGCCCCTTGCCTAAAACAAACACAAGGTTCTGGGTTTGAATCCCAGAACCATAAAAATCAAAGACCTATTTAGTCAATTTACAATGAGCTAACACTACATATCTAAAAATTAAAAGTTTGTCAGGCAGTGGTGGCGCACACCTTTAATCCCAGCACTCGGGAGGCAGGGGCACAAGGCAACAGAGTTTGAGGCCAGCCTGGTCTACAAAGTGAGTTCCAGGACAGCTGGAGCTACACAGAGAAACTCTGTCATGAAAGATAGATAGATAGATAGATAGATAGATAGATAGATAGATAGATAGATAGATAGATAGATAGATAGATGAAAGTCTGACTATTAGTGAGTATAGAGAAAGAAATTAAACTGGAACCTGCTTGTGTAAAAGCATAAAATGTTGTGGAATATTTGGCAATTTAGACACTAAACATATGGGACTGGAGAAATGTCTCAGAGGTTAGGGCTGTCCGTTACTCTTGCAGAATACACAGCTTTTGTTTTCAGGACACAGTGGCTCACAACAGTCTGTAACTCCAGTTCCAGGGATCCTATGCCCTCTTCTGGCCTCCAGAGGTACTGCATGCACACGTGTACAGTCAAGCAAAACACTCATACACCTAATTTTTTTAAATCTTAAAATAAAATAGGAGCTGAAAATATAGCCCAACAGTTAAGAGCTTCTTCTGCTCTTGAAGAAGACACAGGCTGTTCCCAACACCCACATAGTGGCTGTATTAGTTACTTTTCTATTACTGCGATAAAACACCGTCACCAAAGGAACTTACAAAACAAGTTTATTTGGGATTAAGAGTTCATAATAGCATAGAGGAGGCATGGTGGCTACAGATAGAAGAAGCAAAGAACTTACATCTCAAACCACATTATGCAGAGAGTGACGTGGACTGGCACCTGGATTTAAAATCTCAAAGCTCACCTCTGGTGATAAACTTCCTCCAGCAAAGCCACACCTCCTAAACCTCCCCCAAAAGCACCCGCACTGGAAACTAAGTATTCACAAATCTGAGCCTTTGGGAACATTCTCATTCAAACCACCACATTGGCTCAGAAACAACTGTAACTCCAGTTCCAAAGGATCCAAAACCCTCTTCTGACCTCAAGCACATGCAACACACATGTGACACACATGCAGGTGAAACACGCATTCACAAAAGTAAAAATAAATATTTTTACAAGCTATATCTTTCATGTGATAACAGTCATTTGTTTTTGTTTTGTTTGATATTTACCCAAAAGAAACATACATACACCCAAAGATTTGTAATAGGAAATAATTTGAATACCAGTAGTTGGACACAGAAGCAGACTGATCTCTCAGCCTGCTCTACAGAATCAATTTCAGGCCAGCCAGAACGCCTTGGTGAGACTCTGTCTCAAAACAAACAAAGAAAACAACACCTGGGAACAATCCACAAGCCCATCAATAGGTGAACAGATAGGTATCTTATGGTTATCTATGCAGTAGAATGCCTCTCAGGAATAAGAAGTAATGGACTAGTATACTATAATATGGCCAAACCTTAAAATAGTACTGCCGAGTGAAAAAGGCCAAACCAAAAAGAAAGTACATGTTGCATCAAACAATCCACAAGCCCATCAATAGGTGAACAGATAGGTATCTTATGGTTATCTATGCAGTAGAATGCCTCTCAGGAATAAGAAGTAATGGACTAGTATACTATAATATGGCCAAACCTTAAAATAGTACTGCCGAGTGAAAAAGGCCAAACCAAAAAGAAAGTACATGTTGCATCAATTTATGTAAAATTTGAAAAAGCCTATCATGATCAAAGCAGACCAGTGATTTGTGGGGATAGAGGAGGATGAAGGGAGGAGTGTAACTTGAATTCTAATTGATATTAATAATAAAACCTGGATCAGATATTAGGGAGTGAAAGTTGAAGGATCAGAAAAGTAGTGCGGTCAGCCACTAGAGAGACCTTTTACCTCTACCAATGATCAGACCGAAGGGGTGATCCTGCCCTCAGACTGTCTCCTCACACTGCACCCTCAGACTGCAGCTGTCTCCAACAAACCTCAGACTGCACTGAGCTCCTATCTCCTCCCACCTTATATTCCTCTCTCTGCCCAGCCATATCATTCCTGTCTCCTGTTGGGATTAAAGGTGTGGGATCCCTTTGTGTGAGTTCTGTTTCTCTCTCTTTTTTAAGATTTATTTATTTATTATGTATATAATATTCTGCCTCCATGTATGCCCGCATGCCAGAATAAGGTGCCAGATCTCATTACAGATGGTTGTGAACCATCATGTAGTTGCTGGGAACTGAACTCAGGACCTCTGGAAGAGCAGCCAGTGCTCTTAACCACTGAGCCATCTCTCCAGCCGAGTTCTGTTTCTCTTTTAGATAGATTCAATCTCGTGTAGCCCAAGGTGGCCTTGAACTAAAGGAGATCCCTCTGCCTCTGTCTCCCAAATCCTGGAGTTAGAGGTGTATACCAACACTCCCTGGCTTTTAGTGGTTTAGCTCTGCACTCTGATCTTCCAGCAGTTTTATTTGTTAAAACACAAACAAAATCTCACTACATCGGAGTAATTACAGAGGCTTGAGGAAATGGGGTTATGATCATGATTTCCTGTCAAAAGTCACAAAATTGAAGTTGACATATATTTTTACCATTTGCTATATATCCATTATGCCTAGATACAACTATTTTTGAAAGGAAGACAGACAGAAGTCAGGCAGTGGTGACACACAACTTTAATCCCAGGACTCAAAAGGCAGAGGCCAGCCTGATCTACAAACCATGCTCCAGAACAGCCAGGACTGTTACACAGAGAAACCCTGTCTCTAAAAACTAAAAAAAAAAAAAAAAAAAAAAAAAGCAGATATAGGCCTTGATTTCTTACTTATGTGATTGTTTGTTATACATTTGTCTTCCCCACTAAAGTGAAAACTTCTTAAGGTTTGGTGCCATGCTTATTTGCACAAGGCCATATCTAATATTTAATATGGCATCTGGTGCACAAGAGAGAGGTGGCAAATATTTGTTGAAGAGAAGAGAGCTGGGAGCAACTCCAGATTGACTGTGGAGGGAAGGGAGAGTGTGTTGCTATTAACTGAAAGAGACTCAATGTGAGGAGCCAGAGAAACAAGTAGTTGCATGGTAGAGAAAGCTTAGAAATGGCTAGCCGGGTGGTGGTGGCGCACTCCGGAGGCAGAGGCAGGCAGATCTCTGTGAGTTCGAGACCAGCCTGGTCTACAAGAGCTAGTTCCAGGATAGGCTCCAAAGCTGCAGAGAAACCCTGTCACAAAAAACAAAAAAAGAAAGCTTAGAAATGGCGTTGGGTTTTGGTATTTAGCAGTTAGAAGCACTGGTGACTGAAAGCAATAAAAATAAAATTCCAACAGAAACCAGGTTGTTTATTCCCCCACATACAACATCCATTTTCTTGGCTCCCCTTTGCCTTTTGCCAGTCTCACCCGAGCTCTCTCTCCGTTCCCACGGGTGAAGTCCTGTCTCTGGGGCCACTCTTGCTCCTGTTTGCCACAGATTAACTCGAATGGCTGTTTCAAAGCCATTCCCTGTCACAGGCCTAGTGTTCGAGTTAGAGTCTGGAATGTTCTTCACTGGCTCACGTTTCACTGCTTGCCACTGTTTTGAATGCTGTGGAACGCTTAGTGGGCGGAGCCTGGCTGGCAGAAGCAGGCTGCTAGGAGTGGGCTTTTTGAAAGTTATGCCTGCTTTTGCTTCCAGCCTATGTTCGCTGCTTCCTGGGGGACACGATGGAGGAAGCTCTACCACGCCCACATAGCTTCTGCTGCCATGAACCTGGCTGTGTATTCCCTGCTGGGACAGACTGAAATCTTTCTGTAAACATGAACCTAAATAAGCACACCCCCCCGCCCCGCCCCTGTTCTGTAGTGTCCCGGGTTTTGTCACAGTGATATGTAAAGTAACGAGTTCACGTCTTCCATGCTAGCCCCTATCATTTAGTTCTCTTTGCTCGAAGGAGTGGCACCTGTAATGTATTCAAGTTTTGTTACATTAACAAGTTTAGTTACATTACAAAGGAAGTTGAGTAATAATATGAATTCTTTGTTTCTCAGAGGCTTGAAACAAACAAATACAAACAAAACCTTTCTGTTGCAGTTTCTGAGTCAAGAATCTGCCAAAAAGCTTGGCTATCAGCTTCTGGTTGAGGATTTCCTGTAAGGCAGCAATAAAGGCATTGGCTGATGCAAGCTGAAGTCTTTTAAAAAGATTATTTGTTCATGTGTATGCATGTGTGCATGTATGTGCACTTGAGGGCAGATGTCTGTGAAGGTCATAATAGAACGTCAGATCCTCTGAAGCTGGGGTAACAGCCTATTTTAAGATGCCTGTCATGGTACCAAACTCAGGTCCTCTGTAAAATCAGCAAGTGTCCTTAACTTCCAAGCCATCTCTTCAGCTCTTTCTTGACCACCCATAGATGTCTCACTTGGGCTAACAGTATAGACCAGTGGTAGAATCAATCCCCCCCCCCCCACAGATGGCTGTCAATAGGATGCTCTGGTTCCTTGCAAGGTGTTAACCAACATGTGGTTGCTTACCACCCTGGCCTTTCCACGGGGCTGCTGGGAAGTCTCCCTGACACAGCAGATGTTCAGGAATCACCCAAGGGAAAGGGGAGGAGAGAGAACACTGCAGGCCTTTCACAGTCCAGTCTCAGAAGTTATACACCATCACTTCCACTGTTCATTAAAAACAAGTCTTTAGCTGGGCATGGCAAAGCACACCTTTAATCCCAGCACTCAGGAGGCAGAGGCAGTTGGATCTCTGTGAGTTTAAGGCTGTTCTGGTCTACACAATGAATACAAGACAGTCAGGGCTATGTAGAGAGAACCTGTCCCGCCCCCCCCCAAAAAGGAAGGAAGGAAGAAAAGAAAACAGACATAAAGGAAGAAAAGCAAAAGAAAGAAGTCACTAAATCTAGACAATAGTTAAATAATGAAATTTAGTGTTCCCTCTCAGAGGGAGGAGTTTCAACTTTGAAACTGTTGTAAAACTAGTACATGGAGACAAGAAGTAAACGGTATATTGAAACCTTGACCTTAAGAATACAGCAAAGATTTAGAAGCTAGAGTATGACTAATGCTAGGGGTTAATGTAGGGAGCAGTGATATGCATCATTTGGTCTACCTGCTAAACATGCTGGAGTCAGACCAGAGAAAGTAGAGGAGGTTGGCAGTTTGTTTGGAATGTGAAAATGGTCACAAAGCCGGGGAGATGGCTGAGAGATTAAGAGCCCAGGCTGCTCCTCCAGAGGTCCCAGGTTTGATTCCCAGCTCCCACATGGCAGCTCACAAACATCCAGTTCCAGGGGATCCAGCACCTTCTTCTGGCCTCTGAGGACTTGATGCACATGGTGCATAGAACTTCCATATATTTAAAAAAAAAATGGTGCTAGAAGTGTTGGGGAATATTCCTTTAAGGTGTGTGACTTCTGTTTATGCTGTGCAACATTTGTTTAATGATGTAAAGATGTGTTGCTTTTTGTTTATGCTGCATTTGCTTAACTCTGTGAAGTTGTGATGCTTTGCCTGTCTAAAACACCTGATGGTCTAATAACGAGCTGAATGGCCAATAGCAAGGCAGGATAGGCAGGACTGGCAGGCAGAGAGTAAAAATAGAAGGAGAAGCAAGGAAGAAGAGGAGCAATGAAGGAACAAGAAAAGGAAGATATTAGGGACCAACCACCCTACCCAGTCAGCCATGGAATAAGAGTGAAAGTAAGACATACAGAAGTAAGAAAAGGAAAAAGCCCAGAGACAAAAGATAATTGGGATAATTTAAGGAAAGCTGGCAAGAAACAAGCCAGGCTAAGGCCAGGCATTCATAACTAAGAATAAGCCTCCATGTGTGATTTATTTGGGAGCAGGGTAGTGGGCCTCCCAAAAGCCCAAAGAGTAAAATAGACAACAACATAGAAGAGTACAAGTGCCAGAGATCTTGGAAATGCTGAAGGAGCTGATCTGAAGTTCCACCAAGACACAGGAAGAGCTAGTTACTCATGAGAATGAAACATCTAAGACAGCTGTTTTAGGGAAACTCCTGATCCTCCTGCCTTTACCTCTCAAGTGCCAGGACTGCAGGCATACACCATTGTACCCACTTTACGCAGTGCTTGATGCAGTGTTCTTTACACATGCTGGACAAGCGTTTCACCAACTGAGCCAAATCCCCCGACCTAAGTGATGTGAATTTTAAAGTGCTTTATTTCTGAGCTAGGAATGGTGGCCTAGGCCTATATTCCCAACCGCTGGGAGCAGGAAGGAAACAGACCAGGAGTTCAAGGCCTGACTGGGCTATATGAGACTCTGTCTGAAAAATACAGAGAGAAAGAAGAGGAAGGGGGCTCTGATAGTGCTTGCTCTCATTGTCCCTGGGTAGAACAAGGTCGGTTGGTTTGAGAGAAGGAGTCAGAAGAAGAGCTCCAACGTAGACAAGGAGGAGGTTGCTGAAGAAATAATGCTTCAGGGATTAAAAGCCGTTGCTCTTGGGTGGTGGTGGCGCACACCTTTAATCCCAGCACTTGGGAGGCAGAGGCAGGCAGATCTCTGTGAGTTCAAAGCCAGCTTGGTCCACAGAGCGAGTTCCAGGATAGGCTCCAAAATTAGAGAAACCCTATCTCAAAAAAACCACACACACAAAAAAAGCACCCAGGTTCAAGTCCCAGCAATTGCACCATCTATAACTCCAGTTCCAAGGGATCCAAGATGCCCTCTTCTGGCCTTCCCTGGGCACCAGACATGCATGTGGTATACAGCTATACAAACAAGCAAAACACCCATACACACAAAAGAAAACAAATCTAAAAATTGAAAAAGAAATGACCTTTAGGGAGTCCATGCTGCTCTCACTCATTGGAGGAGCCACCCTACCTTCCTTAAGGTTAAAATTAGACTAGGACCCCACATTGTCCCCAGTGATCCTCACTTCATCTTCTCCATCCTGGCTCTACACTGACACTTCAACCTACTCTGTGTCTTCCCTTTACCACACCCTGATTCCTGACATCAAGAATGCAGCACCAGGGGCTGGAGAGGTGGTTCAGTGGCTAAGGGCACACCTGCAGAGGACTGGGGTTCAGTTCCCAGTGTGGCAGCCCATACATTTGTCTACAACTCCAATTCCAAGAGGTAGATGCCCTTTCTTGACCTCTGTGGGCACCAGAAATATTTTTGGTGTATATACATGCAGGCAAACACTCATAAATTTAAAAAAATGTAGAATCTGATACTCTCTTCTTATCTCCCATCCTGGTCTCTCTTCCCCTGGTAGAGTTAAGTATAGCTACCATTTTATTGGGAAGGTTTTGTTTTTAAAAATTCATAAATGTTATAAAGTTACATTAATAATACTGTGCTGTGAGAAGTGTAACTGATGTGTGTAGTGATGGACAGCGAGGCTCCAGAGTGCTGTGCCCAGAGCCTTGTCTTATCTGTCCCTGCCTTGCAGGTGATTGTAGGGACTAAATGTTTCACATCTAAAGCATCATGGATACATTGGATAACTACACAGCAGATTTTAGTCAGTGTTATTATAAAATGCAAAATCGCTAGGCGGTGATGGCACATACCTTTTAATCCCAGCACTTGGGGGGGGGGCAAAGGCAGATGAATCTCTGTGAGTTTGAGGCCAGCCTGATCTACAGAGCAAGTTCCAGGGCAGGCTCCAAAGCTACAGAGAAACCCTGTCTTGAAAAACAAAAAACAACAGAAAACCCAAACAACAATAAAAAGCAAAATCAAAAGAAAAGAAAAGGTGGATTGGGGGTTTGGCCCCATGGTAGAGTGCCATCCGCAAGGCCTAGGTTTGAGCTCCAGGAAGCACATCAGTAAATAAATAAAACCAAAATACAATTTATTTTTAAAGAATTGTTTATTTTTTTTGTATATGAGTGTCTTGCTGCATGCGTTTGTGTATGTGCCTCGTATCTGTAGAGGTGAGAAGAGCTACTGGCACTGGGGTCACACATGGTTGTGACTCTCCAAGTGGGTGCGGGAGTCAAGCCAGGTCCTAAGCAACAAGTGAGTTCAAGGCCTGTTCTACATAGTGAGTTCCAGACCAGCCAAAGCTGGGTGAAGAGAAATAGAGATAGAGAGTGTCTATATGCTGCAGCTACACAGGCTTGAGCTTGTGGAGCCCCGTGACCTCCACCTCAACATCCAGAGTAGGTGGAACAGCAGGCACACAGCACTGTTCCTGACTAAGGGAGAAAATTCAAGCAACCTGTCATTGCAAGGCTGTAATTCTGCTCACTAATAGCAAACAGATAAGGGTCTCAAATTACAAATAATGAGGAAGTTACAAAGCTTAAGAGACTTTCCAAAGCCTTTAATTTCTGCTTCCGTAATCACATCTGTGCTCTCTGAAATGAATAAAACTCAGCAGATTTTCCTTCATATTTATTTATTTATGTGGGAGAAGCTTTCTGGTTTTCTCCTCTCCTGTAGTCTTCTTGTCTACCTTTTTGCCTGCTCCCCCCTGAGTTTAGGGTGACCAACTATTCTAGTTTGCCTGTCCCAACTCTAGAAATGGGTTTTGGCACTCAAGAGTCCCAACCCCTAGCCCAGGCAAACGAATTGTTGATTTCACACAGATCTACAAGTGGATCCTGACTATAGCCTGGACATCTGCCCATGGAGAATTTTCAGAACATCTGGGTGATAGCCTTTCCTTGGGCATTTCTCCTATAGAGTCACAGTTCCCTTGGACCATTTCCTAAGCATGTTTTTATGATTTCTGAAAAACAACTTC
The DNA here is from genome assembly GCA_004026605.1 of Ondatra zibethicus. NCBI lineage: Eukaryota > Metazoa > Chordata > Mammalia > Rodentia > Cricetidae > Ondatra > Ondatra zibethicus. The sequence goes on from PVIU01025362.1 coordinate 18,118, forward strand.
CAGGTTCTGGTGGGGAATGGCATATATAATCTAGCTTGATATTAGTAGCTGGAATAGGAGCCTAAAAAGAGGCAATGGAATGGAAAAATAAAGAAGGGAGAGTTAGGAATATTGTGAAGTGTTTATTTTTATTATATGTGTTCATTTTGTGTGTGTGTGTACATGTCCTTATATCCCTTGGTTTGAGAATAGAGGTCAGAGGACAATCTGCAGGAGTCAGTTCTCTCCTTCCACCATTTGGGTTCCAAGGACTAAACCAGATTATGTTGCTTGTTGGCTGAGCTATCTTGCTGATAAGACAAAACTATAGAAAGATCTAGAATAGAGTGCCTATGTTAGCAGTAGCTGAATACTTTAAATGGCATTTTAAAATACTTGCCTTAGGCTGAAAGATGGCTCATCAGTTAAGAGCACTGCTACTCTTTCAAAGGACACTTGGGTTTCATTCTTAGCACCCACACGGTGGCTCACAACTGTCCCTAACTCCAGTTCCAAGAGATCTGAGACCCTTTTCTGGACTCTACAGGCACAAAACATACATCTAACACGCAGATATACATGCAAGCAAAACACTCAAACATATAAAGTAACAAAATAGAAAATTTAAAAGAGGGTGTTTGCCCTTGTCTGTCTCCTGTCAAACAGTTGCCTTCCTACTTAGTGCCTCTGTGTTATTCTTTTTTAAAGATATGAGGGTGGGGGGGAAAGCCGGTCCCACAAGGGGCGGCAGTCTCACGAGGGGCAGCAGCTGATGACCCGAGGCCTTGCTGGATCACCTTGGTGAGTGGAAGACCTCAGAGGGTAAGAGATTGCCAGATATATCATGCAGAGAGAGAGTTTGGGTATATAGTTTATTTAGTGGGTTATGGAGGGGAAGGGGAGAAGGGGGAAGAAGAGGGAGAGGCACAGAGAGAAAGGGAAGAGAGAGAGAGAGTGCGCAAAAGTCACCTTTTCGGGAGAGGGACGGAAAGAGAGAGCTCAGGCTGGAGAAGGTGGGATATCTGCTTCCCTCAGTGGAAGGGGAGGGGTTGGGAGAGGGTGGGACTTGTCTCTTAAAGGGACAGTGCAAATCACTAGCAGGTCATAACATTCCCATCTCTTTCTTATAATAAAAAGGCACAACAGGTTAATGAAATTGGGACAGCAGATTCTCAAGACTGCTTCCTGCTTATTTGTGGGCATCGTCTTGGGGGGGAGCCTTAGAAAGCTGGGTGCTGGTCATGTTCTGGGGTAGTTGGTCTCTTTATTCCTGTCCAGGGTTTATGGTATGGAAATGTCTGGTGTCTCTTAGACCTGTTTAATGTATTGGCAGAACAGAGGACAAAGTTAAGTTTAGGGGAAAAAATTGTTTTAGGACCAGAGAATTGAGAGGGGTGTACCTGACCTGTTTAAGGTGGATCCTTTAATTCAGCTCCCTGGAACTCACAAGAATTTTTTGGGTTTGTGAAAACATAAGTTTTAAACAGCAGCATATTTTTGCCAAAATGTCTGACAGATAGTTTGCATAATGAAAAATATCTTTAAGACCATGAAAGGCAGCATGAGAGAGAATTTTGTTAAGTTGTATCTTATGGAAATTTGTTTGGCGAGACTGTCCTTTTAAATGACAAAACCTCTCAGCTGTCAAACTACATCAGAGATCTTTGAGAAGGATAAAGTTTTTACTTGAGTTATTGATTAAAAACGACAGGAAACTTACTTGGCTGGCACCCAGAGATACTCCTCAGGGTCCTCCATGGTTGCTGAAGGTCGCATTTGCCTTTTGTTGTTTAGCACAGGGCCTGCCAGGCGCCAGAAGATCCTGTGGGCTAAGAAATCTGCAGGAAGACAGCTAGGCTGTCGATTCCGGTGATTCTGTCCACTGTCTGGAGATCTTCAGTTTAGATGAAAGGCAGTTTTTCCCAGTGGTCAGCACTTGGCAGTTGAAGCGAATTGCAGATGGACGTTGTTTTGTGCCCATCTGTCTTCTGTCTTCTTGGGAGGAAGTAGAGTGTTGCTGCTAGGATCCAACCTGTCTCTTTTGTTATGAAAAGTTTTTAATAATTAAGCATTTAAATGTCATACTTCCAGATCTCTGAGCAGTTGAGGGCTGTTTACCAGGTATAGATGAGTTATAACTACAGTATAGAATCTGCCTGGAGAGCTGGGTCCAAGCTTGGCTGAACTGGCTCTCAACTTAACAGGTAAGATTTATACTTGTAAAAGAAAGAAGAAAAAAAAACTTTGTAATAGAAGCTAATGGTAGAACTGACAATAGTAGAGAACAGCTTAATATATTTTAAAGTAGGGTTGGATGAAATATACTGTATTTTTTTGTAAAGAGACTTAAAAGTACATACCAAGTTAAAATATGAGACATTGTTTTTATAGTCTGGAATGAGATACAATGAACAGACAATTATAACATTTAACAGTAAATATACATGCATTTACACCCAGTTGAATTTAAGTTTTATATGCATATAGTTAAATGAAAAGCGAGCAAAAGGAAGCTGGCGGGGGGAGGGACCTCATGTGGAGAGCTTACTGCTGGTGCTCTTTGGTTAGGGGCAGAACCTCTGGCTCTTCCCTTTGTTAAGCTCAAAGAAAATGGCGGCAGCCACGGTGTCCACATGGTGTGACTATTTAAATTTAGCTGTCTGGTGGTAGAAGTTAGAAATGTGGTTGGTTTTCCATAGCTGAAAACGTGAGAACGATGAAAATGGCACAAACCCCAGTGCAACTACTCAGATATCTCCAGGCCAGCATGGGGGTTGATAATAAAGTCAAGCTGATTCCTGGCCTGTTGACTCAGGAACCAGGGGCTAGGACTGCTCCAAGCAGTCCTTATAGCAGTGAGGATCACTTACGAGAGGTCTGAAAAGAAAAAACAAAACAACACACACATACTCACACACAATTCCAAACAGCACGAGTGTAATGTTCTGTCTCTTTAAGAGACAAGCCACGCCCACTCCCTTCCAGCTACCAGCCTTAGTGCTCTCTCTCTCTCTGTCCCCCTCTCTCGGAGAGGCAGCCTCTCTCCCCCTCTCTCTTTCTCTCTCTCTCTCTCCTCCCCCTTCTCCCCTTTTTCCTTCCCCTCAATAACCCACCTAATAAATGTTCAATTTTACTCTACATGGTATATCTGTCTCTCTCTCTCTCTCACCTGCCCGCTGCCACCACATGGTCTAGTGCACCCACCCTGCCTGGGACTGGCTGCTTTGGGACCCCCCTGCCCCCTTGCCTGCCGGAGAACTGGCGGCAAATCTATTTCATTGGAGCCGTGACTCTGATAGGCTCTCCCACTCCAGTTCCTCTCCAGAGATTGGGATCCTGAACCAGGTTTTTTTTCCTACTCCTACCACCAGCTTCCCCGCTTCGATCAGTGAGTCTCCCCCATTCTGCTATGGTTGCTTCCCTTAACTAAAATTGTGTTTGGACTGACCCAGGGTCAGTCAGCCTGCTCTAGCACTGCAAACTCTGTGCAGTGCATTCGACTGGGGACCCAGGATCCCTAAGATTCTTTCTCTTTTTTTCCTCACTGTAAAAGGCCGCTCAGAGCAGCCTCTGGCCTCTCTGGCTTCTGAGTCACCCCAACCAGATCCAGCCAGGCCATAGCACCCCACCCAGGGTTAGGGGATGCCTGGCCATGGGTCCCTGTGGTATTCGCACTGATTCACACCCCACCCACAGTCGAGAGACGTCTCATTGTGAGCCTAGTGGTGTTTTGTGGGTTTACACAATTTTAGCTATGGGTAGTGAACTATTCATGTAAGTCCCCTGGCTTTTTTTTTTTTAATTCCAGCTGGCTTTTTCAATTCCAGCTGTGGCATGGTACAGTTTTTTCGGTTCCAGCCTTTTGCTCCTCTCTGTGGTTTGTGGCAGGGCGGCTCAGCCACAGGGCGGATCATACCTCTAGGTCTCTCTTATTAAGCTTAAAATCCCTGCATCTCAAAAACTGTAACTTTTCCACATAACATGTGACCGCTGCCATTTTGACTGGGGTCAGGTGACCTCGCTGCCATCTTTGCTGAGAGCCAGGTCAGGTGACCAGGTTCCCCCATCTTCACTGAAGTATACCCCGCCTTGTCTCCCGGTTTACTTATGTTTTTGTCTCCAAATTCCTCTTGCTGACTCTGTTGAATGTATGTTTTATGCAGTGGCATGCCTTTGGGTAGGGCCATCCACTTTGCCCAATTCCTGTTCACTTCTGTGTGTGTGTGATCATACATGTAACTTAAATGCACCTATGCTTAATGTTATAATTGTTCATTGCATCTCATTTCAGACTACAAAAACAATAAGTCTCATGTTTTAAACTGGTATGTACTTTTAAGTTTCTTGCAAAATATATTAAGCTGTTCTTTACTATTGCCAGTTCTGCCATTACCCTTCTATTGCAAGCAGTTTTTTCTTCTTTCTGTCATTTTACGAGTGTAAATCTTACCTGTTAAGTTAAGAGCCAGTACAGTCAAGCTCAGACCCAGCTCTCCAGGCAGATTCTAAACTGTAGTTATACCTAATAAACAGCCCTCAAATGCTCAGAGATCTGGGAAATATGGCATTTATTAAAAAACTTTTCATAACAAAAAGAGACAGGTTGGATCCTAGCAGCAGCACTCTACTTCCTCCAAAGAAGACAGAAGACAAATGGGCACAGAACAATGTCCATCGGCAATTCGCTTCAACTGCCAAGCACTGACCACCGGGTAAAACTGCCTTTCATCTAAACTGAAGATCTTCTGATGTGGACAGAATAGCTGGAATCGACAGCTTAGCTGCTCAGGTCAAGGTAAGCCTGTCTTCCTACAGATTTCTTAGCCCACAGGATCTTCTGAAGCCTGGCAGGCCCTGCGCTAAGCAGCAAAAGGCAAATGCGACTTTCAGCAACCATGGAAGACCTTGAGGAGTAGCTCTAGGTGCCAACCAAGTAAGTTCTTTGTCATTTTTAAATCAGTAACTCAAGTAAAAATTTTATCCTTCTTAAAGATCTCTGATGTAGTTTGACAGCTGAGAGGTTTTGTCAGTTTAAAAGGACAACCTCACTAAGCAAATTTCAGATCAAATTTCTCTCTCATGCTGACTTCCATAGTCTTAAAAATACTTTTCATTGTGCAAAAATATCTGTCACAGTCATTCTGACATAAATATGCTACTGTTTATACAATGTATATGTCTAAAACTTCTGTTTTCACAAACCCAAAGAATTCTTGTGAGTTCCAGGGAGCCGAATTAAAGGGTCCACCTTAAACAGGTCAGATACACCCCCCTTGATTCCCTGGTCCTAAAAAATTTTTTTTTCTTACACTTAACTTTGTCTTCTGCTCTCCCAATACCTTAACCAGGTGTAAGAGACACCAGACATTTCCATGCCACAAACACTGGACAGGAGCAAAGAGACCAACCATGCCAGGATGTGGCCAACAACCAGCCTTCTCTGGTTCCCCCCAAAAACGACGCCCACCAATAAGCAGAAAGAAGCCTTGAGAATTCGCCGATCCACTTCCTTTAACCTGTGGTGTCTAATCTCCCGCTTTTTATTATAAAAAAGAAGTGGGAATGTAATGTTCTGTCTCTTTAAGAGACAAGCCACGCCCACTCCCTTCCAGCTTCCAGCCTTAGCACTCTCTCTCTGTCCCCCTCTCTCTTTCTCTTTCTTTTTCTCCCTCTCTCTCTCCCCCTTCTCCCCTTTTTCCTTCCCCTCAATAAAGTTCAACTTTACTTCTGCATGATGTATCTGTCTCTCTCCCGCCTGCCTGCCC